>PVKZ01007303.1:0-24428 GCA_004027375.1 Macroglossus sobrinus | reverse complement strand
ACCGTCATTCTAGAATAAGTGCGCCCCGAGCCGTGTGGGCTGTGGGGCGTTCACCGCGCTGAAGGCATCTGTCACTTCTGGGACGAGACTTTGCCACTGGGGCCATGGAGCTGTGTGTGGTCACCAGTCCCATCACACGGGCTCGGTCTGGGAGAATTCACTGCTGCAGCTGGGGCGGCCCTTAAGCCACTGTGCCCACATCCTCGTGTACCTCACAGCTCAGCTGGGCCGCGCCCCCATCACCCAAGGGCTGGGCCCACGTCCTTGTGCACCTCAGAGGACAGCTGGGCTGCATCCCCGTCACCCAGGGGATGTGCCCATATCCTTGTGGACCTCATAGCCCAGCTGGGCCGCACCCCCATCACCCAGAGGCTGGGTGGACCTCATAGCCCAGCTGGGCCGCACCCCCATCACCCAGAGGCTGGGTGGACCTCATAGCCCAGCTGGGCCACACCCCCATCACTCAGGGGCTGGGTGGACCTCACAGCTCAGCTGGGCCGCACCCCCATCACTCAGGGGCTAGGTGGACCTCACAGCTCAGCTGGGCCGCACCCCCATCACTCAGGGGCTAGGTGGACCTCACAGGGCAGCTGGGACACTGTCCCCATCACCCAAGGGCTGGGCCCACATCCTCGTGGACCTCACAGCTCAGCTAGGCCATGCCCCCATCACCCAGGGGCTGGATGGACCTCACAGCTCAGCTGGGCCATGCCACCATCACACAGGGACTGGGTGGACCTCACAGGGCACCTGGGACACTGTCCCCATTACCCAATGAGGGCTGGGTGGACCTCACAGCTCAACTGGGCTGTGTCCCCATGACCCAGGGGCTGGGTGGACCTCATAGCCCAGCTGGGCCGTACCCCCATCACTCAGGGGCTGGGTGAACCTCACAGCCCAGCTGGGCCACACCCCCATCACCCAGGGGCTGGGTGGACCTCACAGCTCAGCTGGGCCGCGCCCCCATCACCCAGGGGCTGTGCCCATGTCCTTGTGGACCTCATAGCCCAGCTGGGCTGTGTCCCCATCACTCAGGGGCTGGGTGGACCTCACAGCTCAGCTGGGCTGTGTCCCCATCACCCAGGGGCTGGGTGGACCTCACAGCCCAGCTGGGCCACACCCCCCGTGCTCCGCCCACCTGCCCTGCAGGCCCGGTGCACCCTCGCCAGCAGCCGCGCGCACGTCTCGTTGTCCCAGTCGTGCAGGATCCTGGCCAGGATGTACAGGTCGGCCTCCGGGAGCAGGTCTCTGAAGAAATCCCCTACAACACAGCGCAGCAGCAGACCTGCAGTCAGCCTGCAGTCCAGCCCCCTGCACGGACCCCGCACCCAGCGTGGACGCGTCACCTGCATGGACCGAGGGTCCCCCCCCAAACTTCCCGGCCGGTGACCCGCAAACCTGGCCCCTGCACGGAAAGACGCCTCAGGGAAGACGGGAAAACTCCAGACCACGCTTGGGGCTCGTTCCCTCCATCAGGGAATGTCCTCAATCCACTCTGTGACGTCCCGCGTCACCACGTCCCTCAGCCACATGTTCTGACAGCCCCAGCCATCGGCCAGCAGCTCTCGTGTGACGTGAGGTGAACGGAACCGACAGCCAGGGCAGCCACTGGGGGCTCAAGCAAGTGACACTGGTCCTCCCCCGTCCTGGGGGCCAGCAGTGGGACATCCAGGGGTCCCAGGGCCTCGCTCCCTCCGGAGGCCCCCGGGGAGGGTCCTTCCTGCCTCTCCCAGCGTCTGGGGACCCCGGGCATCCCTGGGCTGGTGGCCACGTCCCTCCTGTCTCTGCCTCCGTCGCCTCTGTGTCCGTGTCTCCCCTTCTGTCCCTTATAAAGACACTGTCACTGGCCCAGGGCCACCTGCTCCACGAGGACTCCCCTCAGACCCTTCACTAATCCCACCTGCCAGGACCCCGTTTGTAAATACGGTCCCGTTCACAGGTTCTGGGTAGACAGGAGTTTTGAGGACACACTATTTAAGCCACGACAATCCACAAGGAGGAAATAATCACAGGAAAACGATATTTTTTTCACACACTTTTCCGTCCATCGTGAGTAATGTTTTTAAGGTAAGGGGGCTCGCGTGGCAGGGCCCGGGCACCGTGGGGACCGCCCCCAGCCGTTGTCCCCGCCCCGCCCCCCGCAGGCCCCTCCCCGCCACCCACCTTCGCAGAAGCTGATTGGCTCTCCCTCCACGACCGGGAAGCGCGTCCTGGCCGTGCGCACGACGTCGGGGATGTCGAAGACGGTGACGTGGCATCCGGGGTACAGCGAGGCGCACTCCCTGGCCAGGGCCCCGGAGCAGCCTAGCAGGGGGGGCCGGGGGGGGGGGCGGGCACAGGGCGTGACGGGCACACGAGGATGCGGCCGCCGCCCCGGGGTCCAGGAGGCGGGCTTGGTCGCCATGGTTACCACCTGCTCTGCAAGGCCCCGAATCCACGTGCGCAGGGGACTGACCAGGGCTTGGGGCTTCAAATGCACATCACACCTGCCGTGTCCTGCTGTGTCCTGGGCGGCCACGCACCCCAGGACAGCAGACAGGTCCCCGAGGGAGGAAGCGGGGGCCCCGGCAGGCGCCTGCGAGCCTTCACTCATTAAAGGAAGGAGACCCCACCCCATTTGGAACGGCCGCCTCGGGCCGCTGTTACGCCACCACATCCTGTGATGCAGTGGCATGAGCACCCCCCCGTGTCCCCGAGCTTGCGCTAGGGCCCCCCACACACACACCCTGCATGGAACCCACAGAAGATGCTGAAGGCACGGACAGGTGCCCTGGGCCGCCATGCGCCAGCATCAGAATGTAAGGCTCCTGAGCTTAAGGCGACGTCTCCACCCGCCCGGGACCCCCCTCAACGCTCCTGACCCCTCGGGCTCAGAGAGCATGATGGCTCCAGCAGGAAGTGAGCATGACAAGGCCCCACTTGGGGGTGTCTGTGACCCCCACCCCGGACGAGGGGAGCAGAGAACCGCAGTCCCTAAGCCTCCCTCGTACATGGCCGAGGCCTGCGTCCGCGCTGGGCCGGCCCACACCCGCCAGCATCCCTGTCCCCGTCCCCGGGAGCCGGCCAGAAACCCAGGCCCTCAGTCCCGCCCGCACGCCCGGGGTCGGGGCCCCAGAGCGTCCATCCCTCTGCTCAGACCTCGGTCCCTCGCTATGGACGGTGACGAGCTGGGCGCACGGCACCCCGCAGCACCCTCTGTCCCAAAGGACATTTCCATGCCCTCCCGTCGTGAGCCGCCGGGTAGAGGTGCGCTTCCGACGCTCCCCGCACGGCGCACGCGCACAGCGTACTCACCGCCCAGGTCGCAGACGACGCGGAAGGGCGACAGGTCGAAGGCGGCCAGCACGTGCCTGCCGTGCACGCGCCACACGGCCTGCAGGCCCCGCATGAACAGCAGCCGCTCGTCGTCCGACCTGGCGGCGGGAACCACGCCTGTCCACACCCCGTGACGGCCGGCGCTCGCCTCGCGAGCGAGGACTCAGCCGCGGCCCCACGGGCACAACTGTCAGGCTGGCGAGGCTCCGTGCGGCCTGCGCCGCTGTGGACATTCGTCCCTGCAGACGGCAGAGCCCCCCGCAGCCCCGGCTGCGCCCAGCTCTTGCCGTGCGGCTGCAACTCACGGCCTGCTCCCAAGCCTGCTGGGCGAGGGCTGGCCACGGAGGGGATCCGGGGAGCTGGGGAGCTGGGCAGGGGGCTGTGCGGGGTGCAGCAGATGGGGAGGCAGGCGTGATGGGCCCAGCCCTGGGGCTGCGTGGGGTGCTTTTCCCCACTGTTCACACGTCCTCCCTGCTCTGTGCCCTCTGCAGAGCCAGCTGTGTGGCTGTGGTCGCTGTGTAGCCAAACACGGGGGACAGGGGAGGGTCAGGAACAGTCACCCAGCTGCACGCGTCAGCCGTGCGGAGGCTGAGGAGCCCTGTCTTAGCGTGAGGCTTGATATCTGCCTATCATCTCTCTCTCTGCACCCCCACCACCCACCCACCCATCCATCCATTCATCTATCTACCCATCCATCCATCATCCACCCATCCACCTCCATTCATCCATTCACCCATCCTTCCACCCACCAATCCATCCATCCATCCACCCATCCATCTATCCACTCACCCATCTACCCACCCATCCTTCCATCCATCTACCTACCCATACACCCACCCATCCACCCATCATCTACCCATCATCCACCCATCATCCATCCACCCACCTATCCACCCATCCATCTATCCACCCATCCACCCATCATCCATCCATTCATCTACCCACCCACCCACCCATTCATCCACCCACCCATACATTCATCCATCTATCCACTCTTCCACCCATTCATCAACCCATCTATCTATCCACCCACCCACCCATCCACCTATCCACCCATCCATCTCTTCACCCATCCACCCATCTATCAACCCATCCATCCATCCATCCATCCATCCACCCATCCACCTACGTTACCTGTAGATGGCTGCAAAGACGTCTTCCGAGGGGACCCCGAAGGCATTCATGTACTGGTTTTTTCCATCTCTGCAAACAGAGGGCAGCTGTCACCTGAGTTCTGACACATTCTGTGAACACCCGTCAGGGCCGGTGGGTCACGGGCCCGTCCTTTAAATCTCCCGTGCAACGGGCAGGAAGCAAAACCCAGCGGCTGCCCACACGCAGGCCTCCCTTTCTGGGGAGAAGTCAGTACGTGCTCGGAGCTGCAAGCTCCCCGCTCGCACGATTCTCTGAGACGAGCACAGAAGGAACGTGATTTAACGGGAATCTCAAGAGAGGCAAAGTGCTGAGTCTTCTGGGGATGCCACAGTCTGCAATGACGCATCACCCAGCATCTAAGGAGGTGAAACGCCTTGTAATTGCAGGGCCAGCTGATCTACCCACACGTGAAGAGCTCACTGGTCTACCTCGACCTGAAGGGCTAGCTGGTCTACCTATAACTAAAAGGCCCCTTAGTCTACTTGCTACAGGGCTGGCTGCTGGTGAGTCAACTGGTCTACCTGAAGTTGCAGGGCTGACTAATCTATATACAGCTGAAAAGCTGACTGGTCTACCTGCGGATAAAAGGCTAACTGGTCTACCTACAGCTAATGAGTTGACTGGTCTACCTGCAGCTGGAGAGCCCACTGCTCTACCTGCAGCTGGTGGGCTGGCTGGTCTACCTATAGTTGTTGAACCAACTGGTCTACCTTTAGTAGGGCTGGCTGGTCTCCATATAGCTGGAAAGCTGACTGGAATACCTACAGCTGAGGGGCTAACTGGTCTACCTGAAGTTGAAGGGCTGGCTGGTCGACATACAGCTGGGAAGCTGACTGGTGTACCTATAGGTACAAGGCTAACTGGTCTACCTACAGCTAATGAGTTGACTGGTCAACCTGCAGCTGAGGGGCTAACTGGTCTACCTATACTTGCAAGGATAGCTGGTCTACCTATGCATAAAGCATTAACTGGTCGACCTACAAATGAAGGCTGACTGGTCTACTTATATTTTGAGGGCTAATTGTTCTACCTATACTTGAACGGCTGGCTGGTTTAGCTGGTAGAGAGCCAACTGGTCTACCTGCAGCTGCACAGTCAGTTCATCCACACAGCTGCCATTCCCCCCTGTCCCCTGCAGCTGAGGTGGAGGACCCCTTGGTCATCCTTTGCCACCTGGGACAGCCCCTGGTATCTGGTAGAGCTGACCCCTGAGGCTTGTTTCCTTCCGTCCTTGACCGGCACCCCGCAGTCACCCCCACACCTTTCACAGGTGCTGTTCGACGACCCCGCCTGTAACCCTGGGGGCCACCGCTTCCCCCCCTGACCTTCGGGAGACAGGAGAACGCACCCCAAGGAGCACATGGAGCCCAGAAGCACCACAGGAGGCCACCTCGAGGGGCCGAGTGTCACTCTGTGTTGTCCAAGAATTAGCTCCCCGTGCGCCTGGGAGGAGGCGGTGAAGCCGGAGGGTCCAGCAAGGCCCGGGCGACCCCAGCTGTCATCTGTTATTTGCCTCCGATGGCTGCCCCGGGCTGTGTCCAGCTGCTGGCATTTGGTCCTCTAGATTTATTTTTTGGACCAAATGAATTCCAGCATCAAACATTTGGGAGATGCCATGCTAAAATCTGAATATGCTGCTTCTCGGAAGAGACAGAAGTCGCAGGCCGCCCTGTCCCCATCGACACTTGAGCTGATGAAGCCTGGCCCCTCAGAAGGGCACGGGCTGTCCAGTGCCACTGTTCCCTCCCACTGTAATTCCCCATCTCTCCCGCGCAGCCCTGCTTTACATGCTGTGCCATTGTCACCCTTTACCGTGACAATGCAGTGACAGTGGCAGCCACCGTCAGCTTTGGTGAAACAGGTTAAGGAGCTGACGGGGACCAGCTAAAGTCCACGCGGGAAAAAGAAGAGTTTTCTCAGCAGGAGGCCACATCTGCCTGCCACACGGGACCCTGAAGCCCTGGTGTCATTCGTAGAGTTGCCAAGAGTCCTCATGGCACCAAGGTTGGGTCCCCGTCCTCAGGCAGTCTCCTCACCAGCCTCAGCCTCCCCCCACCTACAGCTGCACCCTTGGGACAGCAGGAGGCACTCAGCTGAGGGGACTCCCCTCTGAATGTGATGTGGGTGTGTAAATATCGTCACATCATCATCACTCAGAAAAATAACAAGCTGTGCTTTTTCCAAAATAAACGGTAAAACGCAATCCCTGTTTTTTGCAGCAAAGCTACCGCACGTGTGGTTTAGGTTGAAACAAGTAAGAAAGAAAATGCTGAGTTCTGCTTCCCACCGGGACACGATTCCATCCTCCCCCGCCCACACACACACCCAGGGACATCTACCCAAACGAAACCTCTGGGGACATCGCTGCCTGTCACAGCTAGGGAGGGCGATGGCTGCTGCCACCTGCTGGGTGCAGCCCAGGAAGGCTGCTCAGCACCCTGCCCAGCCCAGGACGCCCCATGTCAGAGTCCTTGCTCCCGACGTCAGCAGGGGGAGTTGAAAGATGCTGATGAAGCTTGAGACTCGATTCTTCCCCCGTCTGTCCATCTGTGCATCCATCTGTCATGCATGCGTCCATCAGCCTACCATCTCCATTTATCTAACGTCTGTGTCTGTATATTACCAATCATCTGTCGATCCATCCCATCACCTGTCATCTCTCCATCTCTGTATCTACCAGTCCATCCGACTCTCCATCATCCATCTAGCGAGCTAAGCCTATCTATCAATCTCTGTCTACCTGTCTATCTCATCTATCTATGTATCTATCATCTACCTATATATCTATCTGTTTACCATCCATCTATCTATGTATCTATCTGTCTATCATCTGTCTATCTATCCATCTATTTATGTATTTATCTATCATCTCTATCATCCATCTATCTATCTATCTGTATGTCTGTCTGTCATCCTTCTATCTGTGTGTCTGTCTACCATCCATCTATCTATGTATCTATCATCTATTGATCTGTCTGTCCATCTGCCTATCATCCATCTATTTATGTATTTATCTATCATCTATGTATGTATCTATCATCTATGTATCTATCTGTCTATCATCTATCATCCAGCTATTTATGTATTTATCTATGTATCATCTATCAATCTGTCTGTGTATCTATCATCTATCTATCAATCCATCTATCTATGTATCTATCATCTATTGATCTGTCTGTCCATCTGTCTATGATCCATCTATTTATGTATTTATCTATTATCTATCTGTGTGTCTATCATCTATCTATCTATTATCCATCTATCTATCTATCTGTCTATCATCCATCTCTCTGTGTGTCTGTCTGTCATCCTTCTATCCATCTATCTCATTCTCAGTTACAGGTGATTCAGCTCTCGGGAGACACTTGAGACTGGGGACACGTTTTATTGTGACACCAGGGAGGGGGTGCCCCTGGCACCTGGTGGGCGGAGACCAGGAGGCTGGGCAGGACCCTGGTGGGCGGGTCCCAGGACGCCCACGTCACAGTCATCAGCCCTGACGTCCACAGCACCGAGGCTGAGAGAGCCTGGCCAGCAGAGACCAGTCTCCACCGGGACAGCCTCTCGTTCTGTCCCCTCACTGGGCTCCGAGCCACTGCCCAGCTCTGCCCGCGGGCACACAGCACCGTCCCCTAGAGGACTCGCCATCCCCTCCTGTTTATGCTGAGGGGTATCTGCGGGTCAACGGTGGATAACTCCGGGATTTCCGCAGCCAGGGGTGTCATGCTCGACTCTGCGAAGGTCCTGGTGTGTCGCCCCCTGAACGCCCCCGACACCAGCCCAGGCGCCCCAGACACGACGCGCCAGGCGGCGCCCCGCCCACCTCACGGCCTGCGCCAGGTGGCCCCAGCACCGGTACGTCGTCCTGCCCAGGTACAGCAGCATGTGATGCTGGGACGTGGGGCTGCTCGTGGCCAGGTACGTGCGGGACAACTCGCTGTTTCCGTACAGAGCTGCAAAGAGGCGAAAAGAACGAGAGAGAAAACGCGGGTAATTTCACGGCGTCGCTGCACGCCGTCCCCGGCACTGGCAGCGGCACGCGGGACGCGCCCCTCGCCTGCCGGCTGGGCGGTCCCCGCGGCGGGGCCTCGCCCCGAGGGAGCGGGTGGCGTGTGGTGATGACGTCCCCTGGGCTGTGTCCTGGGCCACCGCTGTGGGAGGCCTGCAGGAGCCGGGGACAGGCCTCAGGCGCCCGAGCAAAAGCTCTGTTGCCGTCTGTGGATTTATTCTACAGTAGGGACAGCGGGTGGTGACATCCCGAATCAAGGGGAACCAGAGCCTGGAGAAAGGGTGCCCAGCTGTGGCGTAACTGACCCCACCTCAAAGAAGGAGGCTGGTGCTGAGCAGGGAGGCGGCTCCGGGCCACGTTGGCAAACGGCCCCGGCAGCGTCGGAGCCCACACCCTTTGTCCCTGTGCTAGGGACCCATCGCACGGGGGTCCCCAAAGCGTAACTCCTGGGCAGGACCCCGCCCTCCAGCTGCGTCGCAGCCCAGCGGGCGTCTGAGGGCTCCCGGCTGGCACACTCCCGTGTCCTCACCCGCCTGGACACAATGTCACTGGGAGCCGGACGCCCCCCAGGACAGGACTTCCTGTCCTGTTTCTCGGATCTGTGTGCTCGCTGCATCCGGCGCCCGAGGCCCCGCCCCCAGCCCCTCCCCCTGCCGCGCTGCTGTCAATCAAGTTTTATGGGTCGCAGCCACGCCCACTCATCTGCATCGTGTCTGCACCTGCTCTGCGGCTCCGGCTCCGCACGCAGCCGTGGGACCCGTCCCCGAGACCCCACTGCCCGCGACGCCCGGCCACTCACCGCGTCCCCCTGCCGTGTCCAGGCGCAGCAGCCTCAGCGACACGCACGCGTCCAGCAGCAGCTCGGTGCCCCGCGCGCTGGCGCCCAGGCCCGCGGCCACCGCCGCCGCGCTCAGGGGCCCCGGGGCCTCGGCCAGAAGGTCGAAGACGCCCAGCTCGCAGGCCGCGAAGAGGACCTGGGGGAAGAGAGAATGCGGGGGCTCCAGGACACGCCCGCACGGCCATGTCCCCTGGGGCGGGGCGGCCCCCATCCCCGTCACAGGCTGAGCAAAGGATGGGGAGCCATCCACACACGGAGCTGTCACTCAGCCAGATTGTGCCGCCCGTGGCAGCCTGCAAGGACCTCAATGAGCCACCCGCGGAAGGACACACACTGCGGGTTCCGACCCCGCGAGGCCCCCAGACTCACACACCCACGGGGGGGAGGCGGCTGCGCAGGGGAGGGGGCGACCGGGTCGGGGGGACGGAGTCTCAGTGTGGGATGACAGGAAGGTCCTGGGGGGCGGCACGGTGACGAGAAGGCATGCCACACCCCCGAACTGCACGCCTGAAAGCGGTTAGCACGGCACCGTGCGTGTCTCTGTGACAATAAAAGGGATTCTTTTTTTCATGATGCGTCCGCCTCTCGTCACAAGTGCGGCTCTGCCGCTGTCCAGGGGCCCAGCACGGAGGCCACCGACGGACGGCACAGGCTGGTCCCCAGGGAGCGTGCCAGCGCGGGCCTGCTGGGGGCCGGCTGCGTGCACGTGGGGGCGGCTGTGTGGACACAGGGACCGCCGGGGCCATTTCCTGCCTGCATATGTGTCGTTTTAATTTTGTAAAGGAAGAAATATCTGTATTCCTCTTTTTTTATATATTATTTTTTACATGTCGGTGGTGTTGCCGACACCGGCGGTCCCCCACCTGTGTGGCCCCAGGGACAGGGGCTCCCATGAGCGTAGAAGGCCTGAGGACTTGAGGTGGCGAAGCTGGGGGGTGGCTGTGAACACACGTGATGCTGTGTGGACCGGTTCCGAACCGTGCCAGGACCCGGACCGCCGCCATACACAGCGCTTTCAGAGTCCCACGATGGCTCGGGTCGCGTGCTGGTCTCTTCACTCTCCGTCCGGAGAAGCGAGTGCGCAAGGGCTGCGAACGGCGCCCAGGGCGTCACGAGCCACGAGCACCGTGTCCCCCGTCCTGCCCAGGCTGCGGGCGAGGGGCGCCCCAGGCTCCGGCATCGCCAATGGCAACCGCGAGAGGTGAACGCACGGACGTGTCAGCCACAGTTTCTGGGGTCCGCGTGTCCCCCGGGGCGCTGGCGCCCCGCCTCCAGCAGTGACAACGGGCCACAGCTCCCGGGACGTGCATTTCCCCGAGTCACATGATCACTGCCCCGGCCTCCAGTGCTTGCTACTGAGACGAGGCTGCGTCAGCTCGTCCTCCGAAGGTCGTGGGAATCGTGCGCAGACTTGACCTTTCCTCAAGGTCACGTGAGATGTGCCTCTGAAGGTCCCGTTCGGGTAAAGCCATGGCCTGTCGACTTTATTACGGTCTCGTTAGTTCTGATCCTGCTGTTACTTTGCTCTGTCGTAGGGTCGCGTTAACGCCTGCTAGATTAAGGTTCTATTCACTCTTATTTTGTGAAGTGTGTGCTATGATTCATTCAATTAAGGTTGTATTAGCACTTGACGTGTTAAAAGTTTCATTATTTCTTCTCCGATTAGGTTGCATTACCTGGTCTCTTACGATTATATTAACAATCGAATCAACACTGTATTAACTCTCGAATCAACATTGTATTAACTCTCGAATCAACACTGTATTAA
Organism: Macroglossus sobrinus; assembly: GCA_004027375.1. Taxonomy (NCBI): domain Eukaryota; kingdom Metazoa; phylum Chordata; class Mammalia; order Chiroptera; family Pteropodidae; genus Macroglossus; species Macroglossus sobrinus. The sequence goes on along the minus strand of PVKZ01007303.1, from coordinate 13,343 downwards.
CTCTCGAATCAACATTGTATTAACTCTCGAATCAACATTGTATTAACTCTCAAATTAACATTGTATAACTCTCGAATTAACATTGTATTAACTCTGGAATTAACATTGTATTAACTCTGGAATTAACGTCGTATTAAGTCTCGAATTAGCATTGCATTAACTCTCGAATCCAGGTGGCATTACATCTCATGTTAAGATTGCATTAACTCCAGCGCTGAGGTTGTATTAATTCCTGCTCTCCCGAGATCTCGGTAAGATCTCGTTCTTTTAAGGTTAGGGTTTATCGCCTTAGCTCTGGCCCTGTTTGGCGACAAGTCCAGGGCATGGTACCGTGTGATCAGCGTGCCCCAAAGTTATCTATCCCTGAAGCTGTGTAAGGCACGCATTGGCATCGCGTGGAGGGCCAGCAGTGCTGCACGGACAGCGAGCTAGCTGCCCAGCTGGCCGGGGACAGCACGGGAGGGCGGCTAAGTCGCTTTTGCAAGCCTGGGGAAGGCAACACGCTGTTCGCTTCTCTGCAGGGGACGCCGAGGCAAGCCTCTGACGTGGCCTGTGACACCCAGCGGGGTCTCTGGTCACCCTGGGATGGGGGTGGGCTTCTGTTTGCAGTGTCCTCACCTGAGTCTTAGCGCCCCCTGCCCACGACTCCGTGGCGGGGAGAAGCTCTGGGTATCTGTGCATCTCGCTATAGCCACTGTGGGGAACTCAAAATGCCACCAGCAAGCGACGGCACGGGGGGGCTGGCTTCACCACTGCCCGTCACCGGGAGTCTCTGGGCCACCAGAAGGTGAAGCCGCGTGTTCCCCAAATATAGCAGTGTCACGGCAACAGTCCGCGGGAATCCCACTTACCACCCTGACCCCCTACGTAGAGCACCCCAGAGGCTGTGTCCCCGTCGGCCCCATGCACACTGACACCTGTAACCCTCCCCTACCCGACCCCACATGGAGACCGGGGACCCACAGCTCGAAGGGAGACACGCGCCCACCCCAGACCGCCCGCCGGTGCCACCGTCCCCATCCAACACCCCAGCGTGCCCTCCGAAGATGACATCTAAGTCTACACTGCCTTTTTCTTTTGTTTTTCTCAATTGCACTCAAATTCACATAGCACGAGATTCGCCATTGAAACCACAAGGTTCGGGGGCCGGCAGCGCATTCGCAGCGCACTGTCGGGGGGAAGCAGACCCCTCCCCGTGAGCGGCCCCCCACGCCCCTGCCCCTGCCCACCCCACGCGTCTGCTTCCGGCCTCTGCGGCCCCGCCCGTGGGGGACGCGGCGCAGACACCGCCGCCCGCGCTGTGGCCGTCCCTGTCCGCTCCTGCGGCCGCATCACGCTTTTTTAGGCCACGAGAAGGCATGCGGGGGGGTGCCACGCTGCAGGTGACCCCCCACAAGACCTCACCGTCTGCTCGACCCTCGACCCCTGCCGGGTTGGGGCGCACACCCCCTGTGCGGTCAAAACCTGTGTAAAGCTTAGACTCCCTCTGAACGGAAGTGCCAGCCGAGTGCTGGCCACACGCCTCACCGGTCACGTGCCCTGTGGGGAGCACAGATGTCGCATGTCACACGTAGGACGGGCTGTGTTCCGACAACGGTGTCAGCTAAGGGGAAATAAACATCATTTAAAAATCACGAGTCTGCGGCTCGGTCACCCGGAACACTCTGGACCCGGTCTGAGCTCGGAAGCTGAGCAGGGTCAGGCCGGTGAGTCCTTGGATGGGAGACCACCTGGGTGGGAGACCACCTGGGAAGACCAGGTGCCGCAGGAGTTAAAAAATAAGAAAATAAGGGATTGTAAATTGACAAGGTCGTTGCAATCTGTGGGGCCAACCAAGGGTCTCCTCGTCTAAAAAAAAAAGAAAGAGAGAGAAAAAGGAAGGAAGGAAGGAAGGAAAAAGAAAGAGAGAGAGAAAGAGAGAGAGAGAGAAAGAAAGAAAGAAAGACAGAAAGAAAGAAAGAAAGAAAGAAAGAAAGAAAGAAAGAAAGAAAGACAGACAGACAGACAGACAGACAGACAGAAAGAAAGAAAGAAAATAATGAGAGGAGATACATCCACGGCATTTGCTGAAAGTAAATAAATACACACACGAGTGGCCACACGCGCTTCATCCGCCGTCTGATGGGCCCCCGTTTTTAAACGCGTCTCCATATAAATAAATAGTTTTTGGATATTAAAAAAAATAAGCATAAACGAATGTGTCACCTCCTCTGCAGTGTGTCACGCTGGCAGCCGTGTCCTTCATAACCCCAACTACCTCCTGTCAGGCTTTTAAAACCATGCTTCCGAGACAGGGTCCCCGGGTGTCAGCAGGTCCCCCAGAAGGGTCCCCGCGCCCCTGTGGCCATCGTCCCAAAACATCCTGGTCACCCCGAGGAGACCCCTGTCCCCATGAAGCAGTGGGCGCCTGCTGCCCCATCCCAGCCCCGCCCCGCCTCGGGGCGCTGCGTGCCCCAGGGGACGCGTCCCCACACCCGTACCTGGGACACCATGAAGCCATTGGCGTAGTCACGCAGCAGACGGTCGCCGTCCTCCTCGGAGGACGCCATTCTCTGTCTCACTGGAGCGGCTTCGAGGGCCCCGGGCTGTCCTGGCTTCAGGGAGCTTGGGGACGGCCAGCCGCTTGGGGGCCGCTGGAGGCCTGGTGGGCGGGTGGGGACAAGGACAGGTCCAGCTGGGACTTCAAGCCGCTCGGTGAGACATGTGCTCTGGAGCCGGGCGGGCCGAGGGACACATGGCCCAAGACAGCTGTGCTCGCAGGGGACGTGGGCGCAGGCTGAACGCGGGAGCGATGACGGACACTGGGGAGCGTCTCAGGGGACGCGGTGACAAGCCACCGACTGCATTTGCTTGATTGAACCGTAAGCACCCGTCCCAGACGCCCAAATCCGCGGGCTGCCGGCCGGCCTGGATCTCCTGCTAAGGCGATTACTTTGGGAAGGAGATTGAGGGCTGAGCGGGGCCGGACGAGGCCCGTGGGGACCCAGCCCAGTGCCTTGGGGCCCCGGGGACACGGCTGGGACTCGGCCTCCCAGACAGAGCGTCCCCAGAGCAAGGGAAACAGGACGCCAGCCTGAGAGGCCAAGCGCTGCCATCTGCCGGGGGAGGATGGGACACCAGTGTGGCCGGCAGTGTAGACAGGCTCCCCGCCGGGGGGCTCCTTCCGGCCAGGGAGCGGCGGGGAGGCAAAAGTGTTCTGGGGTCAGCCTGCGGTGATGCTGAGGCCCCGCATGAATATGCAAAAAATAAAAATAAATGTGAAACAGTGAACGGCCCACTTTAAATGGGCAGTTTTCGGTGTCCGCATTGTATCTCAGGAAGGCTGTTTTTTTAAAAAAAAAAAAAAAATATATATATATATATATATATATATATATATATTTATATGACACTTTTTAGAAGCATTTTTAGGTTCACAGCAAATTTGAAAGAAAACGCAGATTTTTTTTTTTTTTACCTTATGCCCCGCCCTCTCGCTCCCACACAAGCGAAGCTCCCCAGTTAGGTCACTTTTAGAGAGAAAAAAAAAAAAAAAAGCGTATCCATGCGAGAACTTGGAAGAATGACATGCAGTGAGCCTCAGACGACCACGGCTGCCTGACGCTGTGCCCTGGGGCCCAGCTCCCGGTGTGCGGGGGTCCCCACTCCCTAAGGGACAAAGATGCCCACTGGGCCGGCGGTGACACCCATCCGCGCTGCTCCTGAGCGGCTGCCGGCGGGGGACACGGCTCCAAGAGGCCCTTCCTCCGTCGGGCAGACAGCAAAGGACAGACCTCCACCGCGGACAGAGACTGCCGTCACCGTGTCACTCAGGCCCCTCTGTAGCGGGTCCCTCTGCGGTCACAGGGTCAGGGAGCAGGGTCCGTGGTCGCCGGGGAAGGGGAGGGGGGCTGCCACCCTGTGAGCAGGGGACAGTGCGGTCGTCAGGGCGGCCACGTCTCCAGTTTTATGAGTGTCTGTGCCAGGGGTGGGACCTCCCGTGCCCCAGACAATGGCACTTTGCAGCTTTGCTTGTGTGTGCAGAATTAATGAGGGGACATGAGACAGACGGCATGGGGGCGGGGGACAGTCGCGCGGAGGGGCATCACAGGACAGGTGACAAGATTCTGCGCTCTTGAGCGTCTTGCAAAGGCGTGTCCACCAGGAGGGTGGACAGGCTGGCGGCCCGAACCCCTTAAAACGCTCAGTTATCGAGGCCCCGTGACCTGGCACGAAGCCCCGGGCCGCACCCCACCCCAGGCGGGGACAGGGAAGGGACAGGGAAGGGACAGGGAAGGGACGGGGGAGCCTGGACGGCGGGGCGCGCGGAGCAGGCCGCGTGCGCACGGGGCCGGGCGCAGGCTGGCAGGACAGCGTGGGGACAGGCTGCTCACAGCGCTGGCACAGCAGTGACACTCGGGGTGAGAAAGCAGTTGCGACACCGCAGCAGGTCATGTGGGCTTTGCCCTCGGCCACCTGACGTCGGCGGTGTGTCCGCAGGAGCGGAGCTGGAGGGGCGCCCACGGCGGCCGCCGGGCCGCGCCCCTGGGAGCGCTCCGCGCAGCGCGGGGCACTTGTCCTTTCCCGAGCTCGCCCACAGTCCAGGGCCTTCCGTTGCAGAAACACGGAGCCACAGTCCCGTCCGCTGCGTGTCCCATCGCAGACCCCCGGGGACCCCACCCCCTGCGGTCTGCAGAATACGTCTGCCGATTCCCGCCTGGAGCGCAGCCCAGGATGGGGGAGCCCAGGCCGCCTGAACCCAAGGAGTTTGTACCCAACTCCGTATGGGGTGGGGCTTCTCGGCAAACAGGCAGGGGACGCCGAGGTCCCCCATCAAAGGCAGCTTCACGCCGACCAGAAGGTGTGACCACAATCCTATATTTTCCTCTGATTCCCAAATAAGGGCATTTCTATTTTGAGGCGTCCAGCCGGGTGAAACTGTGATACATCAGTGGTGTTCCCACTTACACTGAGAGGACAGTCCCCGGCGCCTAGGAAATGGTTCAGGACCAAATGCTGTACATGAGACAGCGCGACAGATGAGAGAGAGAGAGAGAGAGAGACAGCAATAGACAGTTAGAGACAGAATTAGAGATAGGAAGAGAGATACAGTTAGACGTAGACATGGAGATACAGATATGGAGTGAGACAGATACAGAGAGGAATAGAGAGAGAGATCAAGAAAGAGATAGAAACAGACAGACAAACAGGGTGAGAGGCGGAGCTAGAGACGGATAAAGAGAGGAGAGTTAGAGGTGGAGACGGGTTGGAATAAGGATACAGTTAGACAAGAAGGAAGACATTGAAACAGAAATAGCCTTAGAGACCGGCGTGAGTTAGTGATGGAGATGGGGACGGAGACGGAGACGCAGACGCGCGGCCCGCTCCGCTCCCAGCGCAGAGCCCTCCCGCCGCCTGTTGCTGGGGTGCCAGCGCCACCAGGGGACGTGCCCCGGTTCGAGCCTCCTGCCCCACGTGTGCACCTGTCCCTGCTGACACCTCCCCGGCCACAGGGCCTTCCTTCTTCCTGATCCCTGATGCTCCGTCCCGCCCCGTCGTGGGCACCTCTGCCCGGACCGCCGGCGTGCCACTCCAGAGAGGGGCGCCCGGACCTCAGAGACCCCCACCCCCTGACCCGGACACCCCCCCCCACCTCCTCACCAGCACTCGGCCCTCTCCTCCCTCCCGCGGGGCCCTCACTGCCCCCAGCACACCCGGCAGCGCACCCTGGGTGCCGGAGCGACACCCGCCCCCCGCCGTGGGACGCGCTCGCGGCGCTCACCGCACCTGCTGCCCTTGGTGCGGCTGCGCGAGACTCCGAGGGGCGGTTCCCTCGACTGATGGCACCTGTACCCACACCTGGCTGGTGACAAAGACAAGGCCAATCCTGGGACAGGGAGGCGTGAGTCTGCTGGGCCACCCCCGCTGTGACCCCACCGCCCACACGCTGACATCCGTGTCACACCACGGAGGTCCCCGCTGCGCGGACCCCGCCGCCACCTCCACGCGGTGGCGTGAAAACCGTTTTCTTTCTGTCGTGTTTAAAAAGTGCCTTTCGCTTTAACCGTTTCTTCAGCGAGTTCACTGGACTTTAGGTCGCCCGCATAGAAGCCTCAAACACGCGGGCCTCCCCCTGGGGGTTCCCAGCGCAGCCGAGCCCCGTCCGTGGTGGGGGTGGGGATGGGGGGAAACGACCCCTCCCTTTCAGACCCACGACCACAGAACCGCGAGAAAGCACGGAAAACACCGGCTCATTGGAAAAGGATTTTTTTTTATTTCACCATAAAAATGCAAACTGGAATTAACACCGTCTCCGCTAATGCAAACGTTACAGCGCGCCGTAAGGATCTCTGCGCTTCACGTGGAGAAGCGAACACCTATAAAATTTAACAAGTGGGCACCTCAAATCCGCCGGGAACATCCCGAGTAAAAATAATTTAGCAAAAGAGCTTCTTAAAAAAACCACGCGCGCTAACCTGGACTAGAAACCGAAGCTTGCAACGGGCCGCCTCTACCGCGGGTGCTCCGCCGCGAACGGCGCCGGAGGACTGGCGCCTTCCCCAGCCGCCCCTCCCTGTGCTCGGGCCCCTGGGTTTTGGGGGGGCCTCCCCGTCAGGAAAAATTACAAAAAAGAAAAGGGAGAAAGAGAAAAAAAGAGAAACGCCGAAGCAAGGCTGTCCTCCCGCGCCGAGGGGCTGCGCTGGTCCACGCGGCCCCCGAGACGTGTCGTGGCGCCCCGCGACATCGGCGCACGTGGACGTCCCTGAGCGGGACAGACCGCGCCCGGCGCCGAGGGCCGTCCCGAGGGCACTGGCGATGTTAAAGCTACTGGATCAAGTTCCAAGGGAACACGGGCGCGCGCCTCCCGCGCGCGGGGGGCCGCAGCGGGGCCGGGCGCCCCGTGCCCGTCCGCCGGGGCCGGGGCCGGGGCCGGCCGCATCACCTGTTCCAGGAGCTGTGGTGCCGGCCGGCGGAGCCCGAGCGGGACCTGTCGCCGCGGCGGTGGCGGCTGCGCTTGCGGCCCGAGCCCCCCCTGCGGCTCCGGCTGCGCTCGCTGCGGCCCGAGCGCTCCCGGCTGCGGGACCGGCGCGAGCGGCCCTGCTCGGGGCTGGCGCTGCGCCGGCGGGGGCTGTCGTCCTGGCGCGCGCGCTTCTTGTGGGACCGGCGCTCCTTCCGCGGCCGCCCGTCCTCGCGGCTGCCCGCGCGCCGCGGCCCGCTGCGCTCCCGCTCGTGCCTGTCGTCGCCGTCGTCGTCGCCGTCGCCTCGGTCCCCGCTGGCGCGGCCCCGGCCCTGGCTGGGCTCGCGGTTGCATTTGTCCTGCTCGGAGCAGGCGTCCTTCCGGGGCGCGCTCTGCTCGCAGGCGGCGGGGGCGCCCTTGGGCTGCTGGTTGTTGTCGGGGATGCACGCCAGCACCGCCGGGCACTTCTTCTCGGGCGACGCGTTGGCGGCGGCCTCCGGGCGCGCCGGCTGCTGGGCCCCGCACCGCGCCTCCTCGGCCGCGCTCCCGTTCACGGTGGCGGGCGTGGCGTCGGCCTCCGGCCGCGCCGGGCTCTCCTTCAGGGCGCTGCTGCGGGGTGGCTGGCCCCCGAGGGCGGCCAGCGACGCGGCGGCGCCGGCGCAGCCCGACACGGTCTGAAGGATGTCCAGGACCGGCTGCAGCAGGTCGGCGTGCGCCGCGGCCAGCGGGTCGGGCGCGCGCGGGTCATCGGCGCGCCGGCTCAGCAGGATGCCCAGCAGGCGCTGGCGCAGCGCGCGCTCCTTGCGCTGCAGCCCGAGCGCGCGCTCCTTCTCCTCCTCCACGCGCCGCAGCTCCGCCTCCTGCAGCCGCCGCCGCTCCTCCCGCTGCTGCAGCCGCTGCGCCGCCTCCCGCTGCTCCTGCTCCTGCGCTTTCGCGGCCTGCGGGACAGAGGGGACCGCGCCTCAGACGCCTGTCCCCGCCCGGACTCTCCGGCGGAGCCGGGTTCCGAGACGCCCGGCCTGGCCGGTGGGCTGCCCGTCCCGGCCACGCCCGGCGGTCATGCGTCTGCGCGCGCGCGCGGGGACACCCCGCGGCCCAGCGAGGGGGCACGGCCCCCGGCGTGCACTTGGGGCGGCCTGGGCTCGGCTCCCGCGGGAGCCGGAGCTGGAATGAGGACGCAGACGCAGGCCGCCAGGGGCGTGCTGGGCCTAGCCTGGGTCGGTGTCTTCAATATTCACCATGAGACAAGAACTGAGCGGCCGCATGTCCGGGCGCCTGCCTCGCTCCTTCCCCGGCCTTATCAACACTGTAATTAGACAACAGGTTATGGGACGGCCGCGCCCAGCGCAGGGGCCTGCGGCCGCCGGAGCACAGCTCGGGCGGCTCTGCCCGCGGCCAGCTCTGTTATCAGCCGGGGGGCCCGGGGGCCAACGGCACGGAGGGGAACGGGCACACGGCACCGGCCAACGGCTGTCGGCTGCAAAGGAGGGAGGCAGCAGGCCTGGCTCTGGGCTCCCTCGGTCCCCGGAGGCCGGGCTTGGCCCCCGTCCTCCCGTCCTAGGCGCGGCCAGCGGGAGGAGAGCCACGGGGCTCTTCCGCGAGCCCTGCCAGTCCCTGCCTCGGGGACGAACGGCACCGTCGGCCTGGCCAGCGCCTGGCAGCCTGCCGCTCACACCAATCCAGTCCTACCGGCTTCCTAGGCCTAACGCAGACGGCGCGGGAACCCTGAGGACCGCCGGGGGCGGCACGGCCCCCCCACAGAGCCGCACTGCGCGCCAGCGGCGGGGCGGGGACGGGCAGGCGGCGCGCGCGCCACGCGGTACCTTGGCTCGGCTCAGCAGGCCGGCCACCAGCCGGACGGACTGCAGGTTGCGCTGGGCCAGCAGCAGCTTGCGCTCCTCCGTGCGGATCTTCTCCTGCAGCCGGCGCTGCCCCTGCGCCTGCAGCTTCTCCAGCTTCCGCTGGCTGCGGCGCGACTCGCGGTCCCGCTGCTTCTGCTCGCGCTTGCGCAGCTTCTCCTCGCGCTTGCGCTCCCTCTCCAGCTCCTCCAGCTCCTTCTGCTTCCTGCGGGACACAGCGACACAGCGGCGTCGGGCGGGGGCGCGGGTGGGAAGCGGCACAGCGGAGGGGGCGAGGCAGGGTCGCACAGCGACGCGTGTTCACGCGTCCTCCGCGGGCACGCCGCCGGGGAGCCCGGCGCCGCAGGCGGCACACGCACCAGCCTCGGGGACGCCGAGTGTGCGGGACAGCCCGGCACAGCGAGCCGCAGCCCGGGACAGGGCGCCGGCGCACTCGACAGCACTCAAGCTCAGTTCCCAAGGCGATGCGCTCGCAGCCGCAGGATGGGCAACAGCAGAGGGCGGCCAAGGCCACCACAGAGGACACTGCCACCCCTGCCAAGGACAAGGCAGACCACGTCCCCTGCACCACTGTCCTAACCCGGAACAGCAGAGTCTCGGGACGCAGGTCTCAGGTCCTACGTGAACTGCTCACACACAGGCCGGGGCCAGAGCGCGCTCCCGAGGGCGGGGGAGGAGTCCCCTCCCTGGGGCTCTCGGCCCGTGTGGCACCAGGGGAACCGCGGGGACCGGCGGGGGCAAAAAGCACGAACGTGCACAGCCACAAGGACATTCCGAGAGAATACGCAGCGGGAAGATGGCACGGTCCACCCACGCACGAGCTCCCTCCAGGGAACGCGAGCCCACAGGGGCGGTTTGCTCTGCGCCAGGCCCCGCATCGCGGGGCACGAGCACGCGCCAGGCCCCACCGCCACCCTCCATCACGGGGCACGAGCGCGCGCCAGGCACCCCCCAGCCCGCATCGCGGGGCACGAGCGCACTCCAGGCCCATCGCGGGGCACGAGCGCGCGCCCGCTCACGGAAGTCTCGCGAGATCACTAACATCACTACTCCGAGACAGCGACTTTAAAATAAATGTACAGCGCGGCCAAACAGCCTAGCCCCTGACACCATCTTTCTCGGGGGGATCCCCAAAACAGGGGCCAAACGGAAGTGGGCGCATGCAGGCCGTGGGGGAACGACGGGCAGGGCGGGGAGCGGAGCTGCCCCGGAGCACCAGACACGTCGCTGAGGCCTGAAGCCAGGGAGCCACGGGCGATGACAGGGCTAAAGGCAGTGAGGGGACACAGACAGTGCCACACGGGGGCGGAAGCGGGGTGCAAACGCCCCCAGAGCAGCACGGCGGCGGCAGAGCGGAGTTCCTTCCACGGAGTCTGGCCCACGAGGCTCCAGGCCCCACGCGCCCCCAGAGCTGCGGTCAGGGCGGCCTTGTGGGCCCGAGCGACACGGCTCTGAACAGAACAGAGCTCAGCCCAGGCCTGTGGTCTGCAAGGACACGCCGGCTGCAGCTGGACCGTCCTTGTTGACAGCCAGCCACCCACACGCAGGGGCCCCTGGGCCCGCCTGCAGACCGCGGCCACGGGGTGGCGGGCGGCCTCGCCCGGCTGGACAGCGTGGCACCTGGGCCTGGCACCCGCCCAAGGACGTGCGCAGGCCTGTTCCTGCTGCTGGGCGACCACGCAGAGCCACCCCCTCACCGTCTGGAACCCTGCGTCCTCACCACGTGTCCCCGGGACAGTCTGTCGTCTGCCCCCGGGGCGAGTGGTCTGTCCCCAGGGCCACCACGCGGCCCACGTCCTGAGCCGCCTCTCCTCCCGTAAAGGTCGAGGAAATGGCTTCCTCCACGGGCCTGCAGAGCTGCTCCCTGCAATGCTGGGGGCGGCTGTGCCTGGCTTCGGCGGGACGCACGCCGGTGACCAGGTGACGCGGCCTCACACAGCCGGCGCCATCACCGGACCCACGCAGGCCGTGTCACCGCTAGAGTTGTTCCAGGGAGGGACCAGGAGGTGTGGGTCACAGCCCTCCTGGCAGGTCTCCAGCAGCTGCTGCACAGGCAGACGCAACACGGGCACACACGCATGCACACACGCACACACACGGCAGCGCACGAGCACATGCACGCACAAGCGCAAACGCAAGCACGAATGCGCGCACAGTGGCACACAGCGCGCGCAGCACCAGCACACGCACACGTGCGCGCGCTCACAGCCGCGCACGCACACAGGCGCACACGCAGGCGTGCACACGGCAGCACGCGCGCGGCCCGCGGCCCGCGCACCTCTCCTCGGCGCGCTGCCGCTGCTCGGCCTCCTTCTCGCGCCGCTTCTGCTCCTCGCGCTGCTGCTCCAGCTCCTGCAGCTTCTGCCGCTCCAGCTGCCGCTTCTTGATGGAGGCGTCGCTCAGGTGTTTGGTCGAGTCGAACGAGACCTTGGGGAGGAAGCAGCCCTCAGCGCCCGTGGGGGGCCCTCCGCGCCCGCGCAGGCCACACACGCCCCCCTCTCCGGACCCGGGCCGGCCCCCACCCCTCCGCTGTGTGCGTCCCCGACGCGGGGGGCCCGTGCGCGCTCACCTTGATGTTGCAGGCCACGGCCTTGCCGTCCTCGCCCTTGTACATGAGCTTCATGCCGCGCAGCGCGCTCATGGCCTGGATGAAGCCGGCATACTCGCGGTACTGCACGTACGCCTCGAAGTTCAGGTGGCCGCCGAAGCTGAAGGTGTGGAAATTGCGGCCGGTCATCTCCTCGCGGTAGGGGTCCAGCATGGGGATGTCCACGTTGCGCACCTCGCCGAAGCGCTCGAACACGCGCACCAGCACGTCCTCGCTGGGCCTCTCGGAGCCCGAGCCCCTGCGGGCGAACCACTTGCAGGGCAGGCCCTCCAGGTGGATGGTGTCCGGCCGCTCGCCCGGCAGCGTCTCGTTCATGTCCTTGGCGTCGCGGAAGAAGGAGTCCCAGTCGTGGCGCGTGGGGAAGTCGATCTTGAACTCGGCGGCCCGCACCTTGAGGATGTCGGAGAAGCCGCTCAGCTTGATGGTCTTGCCGTCCAGGCAGGCCAGGAAGCGCTTGACCAGGCCCTTGTTGTCCACCTCGCCTTCGAAGCGGATGAAGTCCATGGTGCTCTTGGAGATGCGCAGCGCGGAGAACTGGTGGCTGTGCACCATGCCCTTCAGCCGCTCCATCACCTCCCAGTTCGAGATGGACTTGCCCGGCTGCTTGAGCTGCGGCAGCGCCACGCTGATGGTCATCTTGGTGATGGGCTTCAGGTAGAGGCCGTGCGCGGGGCACAGCTCCACCGCCTCCGACGTGTCGTGCACGATGGTGGCCGCGGCCATAGCCGGGACCTCGGGCCTGCAACGCAGACGCACACGGTCAGGGCGGGCGCCGGGCTGCGGGGACCCGCGCCGGACCTGCCGGGAGAGGAGCGAGGCTGCGTCCCTGGCCGGCCCGAGGGGCTGCACCTCGCTGACGCCCTCCCCACCGGGCAGGGCTGTGGCGCCATCACCGCGTTTCCCCACAGGGAAAGGACCCGGGCTCACAGACCCTTTCACAGCACGGCGTCCCAGCCCCTGTCGGCGCTGTCCTGCAGCTCTCCTGGGCTGCGGGGACCGGGCCCCAGCTGGCTGACCACCCCCCACACCCTCTGGGCCAAGCTAGAGCCCGCCCAGCCTCCCAGCAGTGGCGACAGCGGGCTGGGGAACGGACAGGGCGGGCAAGAGCCCAGCTCCAGGCACGCGAGACGCTCTGGGGAGGCGGCGAAGTGCCGGGCTGGAGAACCGGCCAAACCGTCTCTGCCCGACGGAAACCGGCGCGTGCCGGTCATTCCCCAGGCTGGGCCGGGCGCCTCTGCACCTCTGCCTCCCCCACCCCGAGGCCCGGCTCCCCTACTGGTCCGACAGGTCTTCGGAGAGCCAGGAGCCTGACACCAGACACCCGCACGGCACGGGTGGCTGGGCCGGGCCGGCCTGCCCGCCAGCTCTGCTCACGCCCACCAGCTCTGCTCGCCCACCCACAGCTCAGAGGCTTCTCCACGGCCCCACGGCCGGAGGGCCACGCGGACGAAGGAACCTGCACTGCGACCCTGGGCAGCCCCCCAGGACTCGCAGCTCTGATCCCTAGCTACCCATCACCCTGCCCTGAAGCCCACCAGTGCCCCTGGTACCACAGCCGCCTCCAGCTGCGGGACAGGGAGTGGGGGTCAGTCCCCACACCTCCACCCAATGCAGCTACCTCTGGGGCTGCTCAGCTTCCCCCGACCACCCCACTGCAGGACCCGCACCCCTGGATGCCGCCTTTACCCTTGGTGCCACCCCTGCCAGCAACCTGCCGGCGGCCACCCCCCATCTCCGCCCCTGTGGTGTCCTGGCCTCTCTGGAGTGGCCTCCTCAGTCTCCATGGCAACACCTAGCCCCACCCCAGGCCCCCAGAATCCACAACTTCCCCATGCCAACCCCCGTGCACCCCTGTCCCCCGCATCTCCCGGTACTCCGGCTACCAGCAGACACCCTCCCTACGGTAGCAGTGACCCCACCGCCCCCAGCTTCCCGACCC
>PVKZ01007302.1:0-24693 GCA_004027375.1 Macroglossus sobrinus | reverse complement strand
AGGAGGAGAAGGAGAAGGAGAAGGAGGAAGAAGAAGGAGGAAGAGGAGGAGAAGGAGAAGGAGAAGGGAGAAACTGGACCACCTTCTTACACTGTATACAAGAATAGTACAAGAATAGTCAAATGGATTAAAGACTTAAACGTAAGACCCCAAACCATAAAAGTCTAGAAGAAAACATAGACAGTAAACTCTCTGATATTACTAACAAGAATTTCTTTTCAGATATATCTTCACAGGCAAATTAAACAAATGGGTCTACATTAAACTAAAAAGGTTTTGTATAGCAGAGGAAACCATCAACAAGCCAAAGAGACAACCAACTGTTTGGGAGAAGATATTCACTAATGATATACCTGATAAGGGGTTGATATTCAAAATACGTAAAGAACTCATACAACTCAACAACAAAAACAAACAAACAATCAAATTAAAAAATGGGCAGAAGACTTGAACATCTACTTCTTCAAAGAGGAAATACTGATGGCTAATAGACAGACGAAAAAATGCTCAAGGTTGCTAATCATCAGAGAAATGCTAATTAAAATCACAGTGAGATATCAGCTTACACCTGTCAGAATGACTATCATCGATAAATCAGAAAATGACAAGTGCTGGTGAGGATATGGAGAAAAGGGAATCCTCATACATTGTTAGTAGGTTGACAAATTAGTACAGCTGCTCTGGAAAACAGCATGGAGTTTTCTCAAAAAATTAAAAGTGAATTTACCTTTTTATCCAGCAATTACACTTTTTGGTATTTATCCAAAGAAAACCAAAATAATAAAGATCTATGCACCCCAATATTCATGGCAGCACAATTTGCTATAGTCAAGATATGGAAGCAACCCAATGTCCATTAACAGAAGACTGGATAAAGAAATTATGGTTCATATATAGAGTGAAATATTACTCTGCCATTAAAAAAGGAAATCTTACCCTTTGCAATGACATGGATGGACCTAGAGGTTTTTATGCTGAGTGAAATAAGTCAGAAAGAGAAAGATAAATACGATTTAATTTATATGAGGAACCTAAGGAACAAAAAGAACAAACTAATCAAAAACAGACTCACAAATATAGTAGACAATTTGGTGGTGGAAGAGGGGTACTGGGACAATGGGGTAAAAAGTTAAAGAAGTACAAATTAGTAGTTGATAGTTGGTTACAGGGATGGGGAACATGGCAAAAGGAATGCAGTTAGCGTTGATATGATGGTGGAGGGCCAAGAGAGGGAGGAAGCAATTGGGAAGATCATTTTATGAACTATATAGAAGTCAAACCAATGTACTGTATACTTAAAACAATTTAAATAAACAAATTTTTAAAAAAGTGTTTAAAAATTGTTTCTAAAAAAACTCGAGAGAGTGACTTATTTTTTAGAAGTTTAGGAAAGAAGTCACAAAGGAACTACAAAGAACTTTAAGAGTGGGTTAAATTTGGATCCATGTAAATGAAAGAAGAGAAACAGAGGAAACATAAGACATATTGAATGAGGAGTGGAGTGCAGTCCTTATGGAAGTACAGGAGGACAGAGGAGAAGCTGGTCTGGAGAGGAAGATGTTGTCTCAGGCAGGAATTCTCAGGGCTCTGAGAATTTGAGGAATCCAGATTTCATTTTGTAAACAGTAAAATTATTAAAGATTTTTGTGCTGAGAAAAGGGGAGAAGACTGGCAAAATGGGATAGAGAATGGATGAGACCAAAGGTAGGATAAATAAGGTAGTACATGTGACATTTTTTACATGCCAGAGGCTCACTGCCAGTTTGTGTGGTCCCGAAACATGTCCTCAGAAGTATGAGAGCACACTGGGGAATTCATTTCCGTGGCATTTATTTCTCTCTAATAATTTAGCTAAGGCATTTGTGCCACATAGCATTTCAGCCATTAGGAATTTATTTTTAAAAATTAAATGTGTCATTTTAATGAAAATTCATTAACATAATCATAAATACATTTTTTAAAAATCATCATTACTTTTGTCTTCTTCTGGTTTCTTTGGCTCCTTTCTCCTCACCTTATCTCCTGTGACCCATCCATGTTAAATACAATGTACCCTCCCATATTTTTTATATAAATCATATTACATATTAATTTATTGACATATAAATCTTTATATCTATACACATACAGGTTTTGTATCATTATTTTTCAGTTTGAGTGTTATTTTTATACTTTTTTGCTTTTTTCTTCTCTAAACAATATTTTGAAGAAATCACCCTTTATCATCCAGTAAGGTTCTTAGTCCTTTTATATCTTGTGTCACTGTGAAGAGTGGATCTGCGTTGATGAAGTTAGGGGAACAGTCAGTCCCCTGCTGATAGACAGGTGGATTGCTTTTACATTTGTGTATTTACAAACAATGCTAAAATAAACATCTTTGTCTGTTTTGTTAGGCAGTATAGCATACCTTTTAAAAGTTTGCACTCTAGAGCCAAACTACCTGGGTTTGATTTCTAGCTCTGGCATTTACTAGCTATGTTACTTTAGGCAAGTTTTAAACTTCTTTGGGTATTAGTTTCCTCATTTGTAAAATAGGAGATCATTAAAAGATGTGTAACTCATGTAGTACTTTGCAAAGAAACTTGGCCCATAATAAGGGCTCAATAAATATTAGCTATTATTATAAGATTCCTTAGTTGTAGTGCTTTTGTTTCTATGAAATAGACTCATAGGTCAAAGGTTACATGAATTTTAAAATTTTACTATATTGTTGATTGTTTTTTTTAAAGGGCTATACAGTTCATGTTTCTATAACAATGCATGAGTATCTTTTTATCTCTCTCTCTCTCTCTATATATATATGTATATATATATGTATATATATATGTATATATATATGTATATATATATGTATATATATATGTATATATATATGTATATATATATGTGTGTGTGTGTGTGTGTGTGTATACATACATACATACATATTTTATATATATATATATGCCTAACTGGTGAACACTGTGTGTTCACCTCCCATAGTTAGATTTCTTTCTGTCACCACATATTTGACAGCTTTTACCCCACCTACCTTTTTGCTTCTCCTTCTCCTCTACCCTCTGATAATTGCTAGTCTATTGTCCAATGTCCATGAGTTTCTGTTTGTTTGTCCTGCTCATTTGTTGCTTTTCAGTTTATATCCCACATATAAGTGATATCATGTAGTTTTCTACTTTTTCTGTCTGGATTATTTCACTTAGCATGATTATCTCGAGGTCCATCCATGTTGTTGCAAATGGAAGTATTCCATCACTTCTTATGGCTGAAAAATATGCCATTGTATAAATGTACCACAGCTTCTTTGACCAATCATCTATCATAGGACACTTTGGTTGCTTCCAAAGTGTCCTGGCCACTGTGAATAGTGCTGCTATGGACATCAGTGTGCAAATACTCAAGGTTTCTTGAGTTTGTTTTATATTCTCAATAATGTTTACATTCTAGAATACATATAAAGTCACCTAGATTTTTATAAAAAAAATTAACTGTTATATTTTTTGCTTGTGCTTTCAAATTAGAGAGAAACTGAACCCTTTTTTTTTGGTTGCCTAGCCAGTTGTATTGACATCATTAAATAGTCTATTCTTTTCCAACTGAATTGAACTTCTACCTTTGTCATATATTATATTCTCGTACATCCTCAAGTCTATTTCTGGGTAATACAAATGTTCCAAAGAGGGTTCTCTGTAATAATTTTGAAAACTTTACTAGATATTTCTCACAAGTTCTGAATAAAGATGGGTTAAGAAATGGGCAGAATTGATATAGTCACAACCTGTTATGCACACTTTATGGTGACTGTTCAACTAATTTATGCCCTACAACTAATTTATGCCCTGGGCCTTGCTAGGAAGGTTCCTCAGATTTAGTAGGCTACGAGACCACTAAAGTTCTTGTAGGTTTCTAGAAAAGAACTTAGGAACTGCTGTTGGGAAAGCTTGGGGTTGGAGAGCTAATCTCATCCTTGACTCAAATAAAATACATACTGAGCTCTTCTGTCAGGAGGGAGCCATAGCAGTTGAAGGGCCATCAGATAGTAATAGGATCTTATGATATTATGGTTTCTACCTACTACTTCAAGATTCTGCAGATGTAGCCAGGGGTATTTAAAATGTGTTATTCAGGACTTCTTAAGTTTCATAAAACTCCACAATTATGCTTAATATCCACTTGGCCAAACTCTACATGTCAAAGGAACCTCTCACCTCCCTATATCTCTTCTTGCTAAATACCCAAGTAGTGTCTGCTTGGACAGTGAGAGAGTTCAGGGCAGGGGCAGAAGTAGGGGTCAGGGAGTTTTCTTATAGACATTAGTTTGAGGGATTCTAAAGTTTTTGGCATTGGTAAGGTTAGATTTGTCACTATCACCTACATGAAATAAGCACATGGACTTTCCAATTGTTACACAGAAACTGCTTAAACAGCATCAGATTTGAAACCTGGCTTCTGAGTATTCTCACACTGATGATTACATAAAAAGTGGCCCATATCACGATAACTTCTTAAAATCATACATACTAATATTTAAAACAGAGAACATCTGATTCAGGTACTCTTTCTCAAAATAGAGAAGAAGCTCATCTATTTCAATTGTTTCTACTTGAGTGAATCTTAGATTTTCTCTGAGAAAAGTGCCCTTCAGAATGATTGAGATAGAAAAAATTTCCAATGGTGATTTCAGAGAGAACAATTGGTAGAAACTTAACTCAACAATGGGCACTATTTTTTTTTTGAATCCTAATGATAAATTTTGAACTAAATTTTGAATGAAAAATTGAAGTGAAATTGAAACTCTCATAACCAAGGAGTTTTAACTAAGGAATATACATCATTGATCCATTTATCTATCACTCCATCATCCATCCATCATTCATTCATCCTCCTTTCATTCCTCCCTTTTTCCCATTTTTCTTTTTTTTTTCTTTTTTTTGCTTTCCTTCTTTCCTTTCACACAAGTTTATTGAGTGTGGAATTTCTGACTAGAAAAGCAAGACCTTAGTCTCACAGGGATTATGTTCTAAGGGGAGAGACAAATAATAATAAGTAATAAATATATAGTACAGGTATATAAATATACTTTATTTCAGAAGTGATAAATTCTGTTAATATAAGAAGGTAAAATGTTAAGTTGGAAAGTTATATTAGATGGGCTATTTTATTTGTTCATTTGTTTATTTATTTATTTGATTTTTTATTGTGGTAATATGTAAAAAACATAAAACTTAACATTTTAACCAGTTTTTAAATGTAAATTTCAGAGGTGACCGCAGAAACATGGCAGAGTGAGAGATGTCCTCATTTTTATCCTGTTGAAACAACAATAAGCTGAACATCTAAAACTCAACAAAAAACACCCCAACTGCACACCAGCACATTTGAGCATGGTATCTACATGATACCATGTAGTAACAAGAGTTACCACAAGTCAAAACAGTGGGACTCAGATGGTAGATGGGGAGAAACAGAGAAGTTGTCTCTTGCAGCCAGAGCTTCCTGTAGGAGGAGGGGGTGGGGAAAGGGTGCTCTGGGTTTCCTGAAGAATCCTGTCTGGGAGAGCTGTGAAATCCATGGACCAGCAGCAGTGCCCAGGGATCAGGGCAGAAAGAGGAGAAATGGAGAAGGTGGAAAAGTGGGCACAGAAACAACAGTTGATTATTGTCAGCCAAGGTTGCAAAATATGAGGCTGAGCTGCAGCCCCCATCCCCCAACCCATAAGGCTCCTCCCCACATATCCTAGACTAAACACCGAAGAGCCCCAGGGCCATCTAAGCAAACTCTACCAAAACTGTCATTAACACTGACAGGGACTCAGACTAAGTGTAACAAGCATGATGGAATATTTATTTTAAAAAGGCATTATTAGGACTTGATATACAGCAGGGATCCAAAAGGCATAGACACCACCTACTAGAAACCAAAAGAAAAATGCCTTCTAGCCAACAGGCTAAAGAGAGACCTTTATGTAATAAATATTTCTGGAAAAATAGTAGAATGCACTTCCATTAATCCCCAGGCAGAGAAATAGTCCATTAAACATCATAAACAACCACAGTGACAAGGAAGCTCAGAAAGAAAGAGAAAAATCTCCAGAAAATAAGCTTACAGACAAAGAAATATGTGACTTAAATGACAATGAATTCAGGACAGTACTTCGGGAAAAAACTCAATGATATCCAAAATAATTTGTATTAACAATTTCAAGAATTGAAAAACAACTAGAAGAGCAGAATGAGTTATTTGGCAAAGAGACTGAAACCTTCAAAAAGACCAAATAGAACTTCTGGATATGAAAAACACACCAAAAGATGAAAAATCAAACAGGAAGCTGGGAAATAGATTTAATAAAATTGAGAAAATTATCAGTAAATAAATCATAAAGAACAGAGAAAATGGAGAATGAAAAATAATAAGAGAGAAATACAAGAACTAGATGATACCATCAGGAGAGGAAACATAAGAATAATCAGCATTGTTGAAGTGGAGGAAAAGGAGCAGTGATTAGAAATCATTTGCAGATAAATAGTTCATGAGATTTCACAAATCTGTCATTCTTCACTACAAGGCCTGCATTAAAGGACATACTGAAAGGGGTCAGCTCATCTAAAAGAAAACAACAACAACAAAAAACTGCCACATAACTATAAGTAAAGCGACTCACAGGCAGACAGAAGCAGAGGAGTGCAACCCTTACTATGAACAGGACATTATAAGCTTAAAAAATAAGAACAGATTTGCTTAGCAAGATAATAATAAATGTTCAGCATACATAGAGACATACTGAGACGATGACTGAAAAGGGGAGGATTCAAAGATCAAATTCACAAAGTGGAATGGAGATAAGGCACATGCAAAAGAAAACTGATTACTACATATATAGAACTATTTTCTACATATTTGCAATGGTAACCACATGCTATGATTCAGGCTAAAAGCATATAACACAAAACAAAAAGAAATAGAGAAAAAACCCACAGAAGCCAACCAAAATTTAAAAAAAAAATAGAAACACAAGGACAAGGAAGCAATGGAAACACCAAACTACCAGAAAACAGAAGATAAAATAGCTATTAGAAGATCTCATATCTCAATAATCATCCTAAATGTAAATTGACTGAACACACCAATACAAAGGCACAGAGTTGTAGATTGGATCAAAAAACAAAACGCAACTATATGCTGCTTCCAGGAGACACATTTAAGCTCCAAAGACAAATATAAACTCAAAGTGAAAGGGCAGAAAATGATATTTCAAGCAAATGGCATTCAGAAGAAAGGAGAATAGTGGTACTAATATCAGACAAAATAGATTTCAAAATAAAAAAGGCAAAGAAAGATCCTGAGGGACATTTCATAATGATACAGGGAATCATGCATCAATAAGACATAACACATTATTAATATCTGTGCTCCTAATCAGGGAGCCCTGAAATATATAAAGCAATTACTAACAGAACTAAAGGGAAAAATAGTCCAAAACACTAATGTAGTCAGGGACATAAATACCCACTGTCGGATATGGACATCTTATTCAAATGGACAATGTATAAGGAAATAACATTCGTAAATGACATATTAGACCAACTAGACATAATTAACGTTTACAGAGCCTTCCATTCCAAAAAGCTGCTTATGTATTCTTCTCTAGTGCACATGGAACATTCTCAAAGATCGACCACATACAGGGACACAGAGATTGCCTCAACAAATATAAGAGGGTTGAAATCATAACAACCATATTCTCTGATCATGATGCTTTGAAATGGAGATCAACTGTAAAAAGAAAGCAGGAAAAAACCCCACAAATACATGGAGATTAAACAACATGCTACTGAAGAATGATTGGGTCAGAGAAGAAATAACAGAGATGAAGAGATAAATAGAAAGGAATGATAATGATAGTACAACATAACAAAACATTTGTGACACATTAAAAATGGTACTAAGAGGAAAGTTCATATCATGAGAAGTCTATCTCCAAAAAAAAAAGAATGAGCTCAAATAAGCAACCTAATGCTTCATCTTAAAAAACTAAAAAAGGAAGAACAACTGAAGCCTAAAGTCAACAGAAGAAAAGAAATAATCAAAATTAGAGCAGAAATAAATGAAATTGAAAACAAAGCAAAACAGTAGAAAAAATAATGCGATAAAGAGCTGGTTCTTTGAGAAGGTTAATAAAATTGTCAAACCCCTGGCTAGACTCACTAATGAAAAAAGAGAAAGGACACAAAGAAAGAAAATCAGGGAAGAAAGAGGAAAAATTATGACAGACACCACAGAAATAAAAAGGATCGCAAAAGAATATTGTGACAAATTATGTAATACCAAACTTAATAACCTAGAAGAAATGGACAAGTAGTTAGAAAGCTATATCCTTCTTAGACTGAATCAAGAAGAACTGGAATATCTAAATAGACCAATCAGCATTATGGAAATTAAAACAATCATCAAAAACCTATCAAAAAGTAAAACTCCAGGACCAGATGGCTTCACCAGTGAATTCTATAAAACATTCAAAGATTTAATACCTATTCTCCTCAAAATCTTGCAAAAAATTGAAGAGGAGGCAATACTTCCTAAATCATTTTATGAGGCCAATGTTACCCTGATACCAAACCTGGTAAAGATAACACACACATACAAAACTATAGACCAATATCTCTCATGAACACAGATGTAAAAGTCCTAAATAAGAATCTCGCAAAACAAATACAGCAACATATTCAAAAGATTATATACCACAATCAAGTGGGCTTCATCCCAGGGGCACAGGGTTGGCTCAACATACACAATGGATTAATGTGATATATCACATAAACAAATTAATAAATAAGAATCATATGATCATATTAATAGATATATAAAAAGCCTTTTACAAGATACAGCATTCATTTGTGATCAAAACACTTAACAAAATCGATATACAAGGAAAGTAACTTAATATAATAAAAGCCATATATTACCAACCCTCAGTCAACATTACTTTTAATGGTGTAAAACTAAAAACCTTCCCTCTAAGATTAGGAACAGGACAAGGCTGTCCACTATGGCCACTGTTTTTCAATATAACATGGAGGGTCTAGTGAGTGCAATCAGCCAAAAAAAAAAAAAAAGATGTAAAAGGCATCCTAATAGGAAATGAAGAACTCAAACTGTCACTATTTGCAGGTGACATGATTTTCTATATAGAAAACCCTAAGGACTCCACAAGAACATTACTAGAAACAATAAGCAAATACAGTAAAGTTTCTGTATACAATATCAATGTTCAGAAATCTATAACATTTCTATACCCTAATAATGAAGTACCAGAAAAAGAAGTGTAAAAGTAATTCCTTTTGCAATTGCAATAAAAAAAGTAAAATACCTAGGAATAAATCTAACAAAACACATGAAGAACCTATATAATAAAAACTATAAGATCCTGTTAAAAGAAATCTAAGAAGAACAAAGAAATGGAAAGATATTGCATGTTCTTTAACTGGAAAAATCAACATGGTTAAATGACCTTTTCCCTTAAAGCATTATACAGATTTAATGCAATCCCCATCAAAATCCCATTGACACTTTTTAAAGAAATAAAACAAAATATCATCAAATTTGTATTGAAGCACAAAAGACCGCAAATCTCCAAAACCATCCCCAGAAAAAATAACGAGACTGGAGGTATCATTCTGCCCAACTTCAAATGATTCTACAAAGCGACAATAATCAAAACAGCATGATATTGGCAGCAAAACAGACACACGGACCAGTGAAACAGAATTGAGAGTCCAGAAGTAAACTCATATTAATATGGGCATATAATTTTTAAGCCATAACCATACAGTGGAGAAAAGAAAGCCTCTTCAATAAATGGTGCCGGGGAAACTGGAAAGCCATCTGCAAAAAAATGAAACCAGACTCTTGTCTATCACTACACATCAAAATTAACTCAAAATGGATTAAGGACTTGAACATAAGACCTGAAACAGTAAATTGCATAGAAGAAAACTTAGGGACTAAACTCATTGAACTTGGACTTAAAGCGTATTTATGAATCTGTACTCAAAGGCAAGGGAAGTAAAAGCAAAAATAAATGAGTGAGACTACAACAAACTGAAAAACTTCTGCATAGCAAAATAAACTGTTAACAAAGTAGGAGACAACCATCTGAATGGGAAAATATATTTGCAAGCAACGCTTACGATAAGTGCCTAATATCCAAAATATACAAAGAACTCATACAACTTGATAACAAAAAAAACAAATGATCCATCAGAAAATAGGCAAACGACCTGAACAGACACTTCCCCAAAAAAATACATACAAAAGCCCAACAAACATATGAAAAAATGCTCATCAGTAGCTATTAGGGAAATGCAAATCAAAATCACCATGAGATACCATTGCACTGTTAGAATAGCTGTTATTAACAGTGCAAGTAATAACAAGTGTTGGAGAGGATACATAGAAAAAGGAGTCCTCATGCACTGCTGCTGGGACTGCAAATTGGTACAGCGACTATGGAAAACAGTATGGAGGTTCCTCAAAACCTAAGAAGTAATCTACCATATTATCTAGTACCCTCTACTGGTATTTGCCCCAAAGACTTAAAAATTCATATCCAAAAAGGTATTTGCACACCGATTCATAGCAGCGTTATTCCCAGTGGCCAGGACATGGAAACAACCAAAGTGTTCTATGATGGATGATTGGCTAAAGAAGCTGTGGTACATATATGCAATGGAATATTACTCAGCTATAAGAAGAGATGAAATACTACTATTTATGACAACATGGATGGACCTCGAGATGATCATACTAAGCGAAGTAAACCAGATAGAAAAAGTTAAAAACCACATGATATCACTTATATGTGGGATATAAACCCAAAAGCAACAAATGAACAGGGCAAAGAAACAGAGACTCATGGACATGGTCAAAAGGCGAGTAGTTACCAGAAGGTAGGGGCAGTAGGGATGAGGGAGCTAGATGGGGTAAAAGGAGTCAGGTACGTGGTGACAGAAAGAACTCTAACTATGGAAGGGGAACTCACAGCGTAAATATGTATACGCTTTACTGTTAAAATGTGCAGCTGAAACTTATTGGATTTTGTTAACCAATGTCACCAAAGAAAAATACTAAATTAAAAGAAATTAAATAAATGTAAATTTTAGGGGATTTAAGTACATTTTCATTGTTGAGCAACAATCACTACTATTCACCTCCAGAACCTTTTCATTATCTTTACTGAAATTCTATATCCATTAAACAGCAATTCTCATTACTACCTTTGTCTAACCTCTGGTACTAGCTAGTCTACTTTCTGTTTTTATGAAATTAACTATCTTTGGTACCTCATATAAGTGAAATCATACAATATTTTTCATCTGGTTTGTTTTACATAGCATAATATTTAAAAACATTATGTTGTAGCATGTATCATAATTTTGTTAGATTTCAAGGCTGAATAGTATTCCATTTCATGTATAGATTATATCTTGTTTATTATTCATCCATTAATGTATATTTGGATTGTTTCTACATTTTGGCTATTATGAATAATGCTGCTGTGAACACTGGTATACAAATATCTGTTCAAGTTCCTGCTTTCAATTCTTTGGGACATATACCTAGAATTATAATTGCTGGATCATATGATAATTCTGTTTATTTCTTTTAGGTACTATAATAATGTTTTCCAAAGGATTTTACCTTTTTCCCCAAGCAATACACAATGGTTCCATTTTCTCTACACACTTGCCAATCATTGTTATTTTATTTTTTAATTGCCATTCTAATGAGTATACATGGATGTTTTGGAAAGCTGTAATTTCCCTGTGTCAATTCTGCTTCCTCCCTTGTTTTAGATATTCCACTGTATATCTTCACCCACAATGAGTTGCCCAGGCATATATGGGTCTATAGAACCCCTACAACTTTCCTGAACAGTGGCACATCTTTTCTGCCTGATAACCAAGAAGGTAAGGCAGATACTAGTCCTTTGGCAGCCTCTGAAACAGATTAGAATTTGCAAATAAGCTCTGCTATCTCTGGTTTGAGGGATCAAGAATTGGGAGACTGCCCCCTCTAGACCATTCCAAACAACAAGGAAGATTGTGAGGCAAGGGCCAATAAATATGTCCTAAAACTTCCTACTAATTTGAACGTGGCTTTTTCTTGATCGGAACTTTGCTTGTTTGCTATAGAACTTAAACTGTTCCCCTTTGTCTTTCTCTCTCACTCTTTGATTTTTTTCAATTACAGTTGACATTCAATATTATTTTATATTAGTTTCAGGTGTATAGCATAGTGTTTAGAAATTTATATAATTTATGATGTGAACCCCTTGACTAGTCTAGTAACCCCTTTGTCCCTATATATGGTTATGACCATATTATTGACAATATTCTCTATGCTTTACTTTAAAATCCCAAGACTATTTCCTAGTCTCTTAACCTTTTACACTCCACTCCCAAACCCCCTCTCCTCTGGCAACCATCTCCGCATTTATGAGTCTGTTTCTGTTTTGTCTGTTAGTTTGTTTTTTCTTTAGATTCCACATATAAGAGAGATCATATGGTATTTGTCTTTTTCTGTCTGACTTATTTCAGTTAACATACCTTCCAGGTCTATCCATGTTCTCATAAATAACAAGAATTCATTTATTTTTATGACTGAGTAATATTTTATTGTTCATATGTACCATTATTTCTTTATCAATTATTTATGGATGGGCACTTAGGTTGCTTTCATATCTTAGCTATTGTAAATAATGTTGCAATTAACATAGGGGTGCATATATCTTTTTGAATTAGTGTTTTGGTTTTCTTCAAATAAACCCAGAGCTGGAATTGCTGGGTCATATGGTAGTATTATTTTTAATTTTTTGAGAAACCTCCATATTGTTTTCCATAGAGGCTGCACCAATTTGCAATCCAACCAACAGTGTATGAGAGTTCCCTTTTCTCCACATCCATGCCGTCACTTGTTTGTTAATGTATTGATGATAGCCATTCTGACAGGTGTGAGGTAATAATTCATTGTGGTTTTAATTTGCATTTCTCTGATGTTGAGTGATGTTGAACATCTTTTTACATGTCTATGTCTATTGGTCTTCTGTTTTTCTCTTTGGAGAAATGTCTGCTCAGGTCCTCTGCCTATTTTTTAATTAATTTGTTATTTTTTTCATGGTGTTAAGTTGCATGAGTTTTTTATATTTGTTGTGCAAAACTTTTTAGTTTGAATTGTCCCATTTGTTTATTTTTGTTTGTTTGTTTTCCTGGTCCGAGGTGACATATTAGAAAAAATATTATAAGAGAAATGTCAGAGAGTTTACTGCCTGTTCATTTCTAGGAGTTTTGTGGTTTGGAGTCTTACATTTTAGTCTTTAATTTATTTTGAATTTATTCTTCTATGGTGTAAGAAGGTGGTTTAGTTTCATTTTCTGCATTTTTCTGTTCAGTTTCCCCAGCACCATTTATTGAATAAACTTTCTTTATCCCGTTGTATATGCTTTCCTCCCTTGTCATAAATTAAATGACCACATAGGTGTCTATTTCTGAGCTCTCTATTCTGTTTTATTGATCTATGCTTCTGTTTTTATTCCAGTACAATACTTTTTTGATTACTATAGCCTTTTAGTATAGTTCAATATCAGGTATTGTGATATCTTCAACTTTGTTCTTTCTCAAAATTGCTATAGGTATATGGAATCATTGTGGCTCCATATAAATTTTAAGCTTATTTGTTCCAGTTAAGTAAAAAATACCATTGGTTTTGATAGAGATTGCATAAAATCTATAGATTGCTTTGGGGAATATGAAAAATTTAACAATGTTAATTTTTCTTATCCATGAGCACAGTACATGCTTCTATTTATTTGTATCTTCTTCATTTCTTATAATTTTCCAAGAACAAGTCTTTTACCTCTTTGGTTAAATTTATTCCCATGTATTTTATTTTATTTTTTTGATGCAATTGTAAATAAATTGTTTTCTTAATTTCTCTTTCTGAATATTTGTTATTGGTGTATAGAAATGAAACTGATTTCTGAATATTAAGTTTGCATCCTGCTACTTAACTGAATTCATTTATCAGTTCTAACAGTGTTTTTGTGGAATCTTTAGGATTCTTCATATATAGTCTTGTTATCTGTAAATAATGACAGTTTGACTTCTTCCTTTTCAAAATAGATGCTTTTTGTTTCTTTTTCTTGTCTGATTGCTGTGACTAGGACTTTCAACAATATGTTCAATGGAAGTGGTAAAAGTGGACATCTTTATTTTGTCCTTGATCTTAAGAAAAATGTTTTTAGCTGTTCACTGTTGAATATGATGCTAGTGATAGGTTTGTCATACATGGCCTTTATTATGTTGAGGTATGTTTCTTCTATGCTCACTTTGCTGAGAGATTTTTTTTTAATCATAGGTGGATGCTGGATTTTGTCAAATGTTTTTCTGTATTTATTGATATGATCATATAATTTTTATTCTACATTTATTTATATGATGTATCATATTAATTTATTTGTGGATATTGAACAACCTTAAATCTCAGGAATAAATTCCCCTTGATCAGGATTATGATCTTTTTAAGATATTAATGAAATCAGTTTGCTAATATTTCGTTGATAGTTTTTGCATCTATGTTCATCAGAGATATTGGTTTATAATTTTCCCTTTTTTGTTATGTCTTTGGGTAATGGTGGCCTTATAAAATGAGGTTGGGAGCCTTTGGATGGGCTATTTTTTTA
Source organism: Macroglossus sobrinus (assembly GCA_004027375.1). Classification (NCBI taxonomy): domain Eukaryota; kingdom Metazoa; phylum Chordata; class Mammalia; order Chiroptera; family Pteropodidae; genus Macroglossus; species Macroglossus sobrinus. Next base: position 9,959 of record PVKZ01007302.1, on the reverse strand, counting down.
TTTGTTTGTTTGTTTGTTTGTTTTAGGTGAAGCAACCCTTGGTTGACCTTACAGATTGCAAAGACCATGTCAGCTTACAATCCTTTATATATATATATTTTAACTTTTTACACCTACAGCACCTGGTCTTCCTAGGTGGTCTCCTATCCAAGTACTAACCAGGCCCAACCCTGCTTAGCTTCCAAGATCAGATGGGATCGAGCTTGTTCAGGGTGGCATGGCAGTAGTGGATGGGCTATTTTAAATTGAGTGTTCAGAAGTGGCTCTTAGAGAAGTTTGAGCTGAAATATGTGTCTTTTTTATTAAAGCATAATAATTTGAAAATATATGAATTTTGCACCATTCATACTTTGTATGAGACATAGAAATAAGTTTGAAGCTTTTTACATATGTAATTTTATTGTTTATGCCTCCATTCAAAATATATAAGAAATTTTTATCTGGTATTTTCTTATATGTTATTTTATAGAGAGTGAGAAATTTCATATACTTAACCCCTCACCATCTACAATCCATTACCAAGTTTTGTTTATTTATTCAGTTTTCTTCTAAAATAACTTTCTATTCTCACTGTTTCTGCTTTAGTTTGATTATTTTTTTCCAAAGGACTATTTCACCAGCCTCTTCTATGACACCCATTGCACACAGCAGTTCCTCTACTTGTAAACAGATTTGACTTTCTAAAAATACAGATCTGATCAAGACATTCCTCTACTGTAAAAATATTACATTGCCATCTTGATGATAAAATCCAACCTCTCTGAAATGTCATCAAATGCCCTTCCATATTTGCAACAAGGATGCCTTTATTCTTTTTTTTTCTGCATTTTGGAGCCACATCAAACTGACATTTGTTTATTCATCCCTCCATCTTCTCATCTCTTCTCTCCATCACGGCCACCAAATTATTTGCTCATTTTTTAAACATATTTTCTATTATAATATTATATTCATCTCAGATGTATAACATAGTGATTGGACATTTACACAACTTATGAAATGATCACCCTGATAAATCTAGTATTCATCCAACCCCACTCATAATTATTTCAACAGTATTTACTATGTTTTCTATGCTATACTTTTTAACCTCATGACTATTTTTGTAACTACCAATTTGTACTTCTTAATCTCATCCACTTTTTCACCCATCCCCCTTCTCATCTGGCAGTCATAAAAATATTCTCTGTATCTATGAGTCTGTTTCTGTTTTGTTTGTTCATTTATTTTGTTTTGTTTTATTTTTTAGATCCCTCATATAGGTAAAATTATGGCATTTGTTTTTCTTTCTCTGACTTACTTCACTTAGTCAAGTACCCTTTAAAATGTCCATCCATGTTGTTGCAGTTGGCAAAATTTCATTCTTTCCTATGGTTAATATTCCATTGTATATATGTATCATTTCTTCTTTATCTATTTATTGATTGATGGACTCTTAGGTTGTTTCCACTTGGCTGTTGTAAATAATGCTGCAATGAACATATGACTGCATATATTTTTCAAATTAGTGTTTTAGTTTTCTTTGTGGAAATACACAAAAGTGGAAATACTGGGTCCTTGCAGCTTGTTATAGACTTTGTTTAAAAGTCCAAATTGTCTGGTATAAGTATTGCTACTCTAGTTTTTTTTTTTTTTTGGTTTGTTTCCATATTCATAAAATATCTTTCTATTCCTTTACTTTCAGTCTGAGTGTGTCTTTGGACCTTAAATGGGTTTCCTGTAGGCAACATATGTAAGGGTGTTGTTTTCTTATTCATTTAGCCACCTTATGTCTTTCAATTGGAACATTTAATCAATTTACATTTAAAGTAATTATTAATAGATATGTAGTTATTGCCACTTATCATTCATAGTTTTCATCCTTTTTTTCCTTTTTCTTCTTGAAGTTCCTCTAACATTTCTTGTAATACTGGTTTGGTGGCAATAAACTCCTTTAGTTTCTTCCTGTCTGGGAAGCTCTTATCTGTCTTTTCATTCTAAATGATAGCTTTACTGGTTAGAATAACCTTGGTTGTAGGTCTTTGGTTTTCATTACTTTAACTATTTCTGGCCAATCCCTTCTTTCCTGAAAGTTTCTGTTGAGAAATCAGCTAACAGTTTTATGCGAGCTCCCTTGTAGTAATTAATTGCTTTTCTCTTGCTGCTTTTAAGATTCTCTTTGTCCTTAACATTTGGCATTTTAATTATGATATTTCTTGGTGTGGACTTTTTGGGTTCATCTTGTTTGAGACTGTCTGAGCTTCTGGGCTTGTATATTTATCCTTTCACCAGATTAGAAAAGTTTTCAGTTATTATTTCTTGAAATAAGTTTTCAATTTCTTGCTCTCTCTCTTCTCTTTCCCGTATCGCTATGATGTAAATGTTGGTATGCTTGATGTTGTCCCAGAGATCCCTAAAACTATTCTTACTTTTGAGGACTTTTTTTTTCTTGTTGTTATTATGGTTGGGTTTTTTTCTGCTACCTTATCTTCTAAATCACTGATTCTATCCTCGGCGTAATGTAATCTACTGTTGATTCTCTGTAATGTACTCATTTCAATATTGTAGTCTTCATTTCTGACTGGTTCTTTTCTTTTTAATCTTTATTTTTATGTTTCCTATATTCTTGCTGAAGTTTTCTCTGAGATCATTGAGCATCCTTACAACCAGTTTTTTTAAAACTCTGAATCTGGTACATTTCTTGTCGCCATTTTTTTTTTTGCTGGAGTTTTGTTCTGTTCTGTAATTTGGAACATGTCTCTTTGTCTCCCCATTTTGGCTACTTCCCTGTGTTTGTTTCTAAGTATTAGGTAGAGTTGCTATATTTCTTAGTCTTGGTAGTAGGTGTCTCTGGGGCCCATTGGTATAGTCTCCATGGTCACCTCAGCTAGGTGCTCCAGGTGTGTCCCTTATGTGAATTGTGTGCATCCTCCTGTTGTAGTTAAGATTTGATTTCTGTTGGCACATCAATGAGACAGAATGACAGACTAATTTGTTATGAGGACTGGTTGCTACTATAGTGGAGTAGTTGTTGTGCAGGGGCAGACCCTATGAAGTAGGATTTGTTTTAGCAGGGCTCTAGTGCCTGTCAAGTCTGCACTTTGGGTGTGTCATTTGTGGAAGTGGTTGGTGGTGCTCTGGTGTGGTCTGAAGCTGGCACCAGTGTGTAGTTTTTGGGACTTCTTGGGAAGGGCTCCTATCTAAGCCAAGGTCAGCCACTTCCTGTGCCCTGCCTGGGGTTATCTGGTATGAGCTACAAATTGATCTGCAGATTTTTGTCACTGGTGCTGGATTTGGGGGTACCTGGAAGAAGCTAAGCTGTGAACTGAGGCTGGCTGCTGTTAGTGCTGGGCCTTGGGCTGCTGAGCAAGATGTTTAGGACATACCGAGGCCAGATACTGTTTGTTTGAGGTTTGTGAATCTTTGATAGATTTTAGGTAAGTCTACAACATGAGCCAAGACAGGCTGAGACAGTGACTGGAAGTGGCTTAGGTGGGCTCCCAAGTTGGGAGATATGAGGTTTCAGGGAATCACCAGGGCAGAGTGACCAGTGTTAGCCAGGTTAATGGAAACACAGATATGATGCCTGCCTGTGTGTGCCGGTTGCATAGGGGGAGGGTTCAGCAAAGGAGCAATGGCTTCTGGCATCACATCTGTCTAGGAGAAAGCTGCCTCTCCAGCCCTGGTCCTAAAGCCAGATAATTTTGTTCCTTTCTTTATGTTTCTGGCACCTTTCAAGCTGCTGCCTCAGCTCTGGAGCCCGGAGGGTACTGCAACCCTGGACTGGGGAGCCTGGTATTGGGCTGAGACCCCTCACTCCTAGTGGGAAACCTCCACAGATGTGATATCCCTCTTGACTTTTAAAAATAACACATGGATGTGAGACCAGTCCAATTGATGTCTGTGCCTCTACTACCAGTCTTCATGTGGCTTCTTTAGTTTATCCTTAGTTATAGAACTTCTGTTCAGCTAGACTTCAGATGAGTCTCAATGATGATTATTCTGAGGTTTAAATTAAAATTTTAGTTGTAGGATGAGGCTAGCACAGTGTTTAGCTACTCTGTCATCTTGACCAAAACTGGATTATTCTCTTCACTCATTCATAAAGCTCCTTGTATCGAATATTATTTACCACACAATATGATTAGTGCTATAATAGAGGTATGCATTTATTACATTGTATTGTAAGTTGCCCAGTGAAATATCTGACATTGCTTTAACATGGAGGCTAAAGCCTAATGCAGGAGCCATGTTGCTTGAATTCAATCCTAGCTTGGTCCATAACTATCACTGTGACTTTGGATATGTCTGTACTTTATCTTCTGTCTTTAAAACTAAAATAAATTGGTATCTGTGTTATAGCATTGTTAGACAAAAGTGTCTAAAATGGTGCCTGGCATGTTTTAGTAAGTTTTCAATGGATGTTTTCTAATTTAGTTTTATATTAACTTCTGCTTCTCTAGGGACATAATATAAGCATACATTAGAGATTAAAAGAATAAAAAAATTAAGATATGAGCACCTTATTAATATGCAAATGACAATCATAATCAAAGAAAAAAATATGGAATTTGGAATACCACTTCCTAATTTCTGTGGCCAAAGACACACAATAGACACATTGAGTTTAGTAAATAATAATGTTTCTAGTGGATGGATTGAAAGTCCTAAATTGTATAGACTCTTCTGCATTTTGAATCTTTGTCTCCCACCCCTCATGGGTTTCCTGCCAGTCTCTGTTCTGCTCTGTGACCCAAGGGACATGTTGCTATGTTCTGCAATATCTTCAAATTCCTTGACCTGTGGTTTCTGATTGGTTTGGCACTAGAGAGTGGAAGAAGAATGCTGAGGTGCTATTTTCCAAACTCTCCCTGTCTGAGTCAGGTCTGGCAAGGCTACATCCATCTGTGACCACAGCTTCAATGAGAGGCCCAACAGGGCTCTAGCTCTACCTCCTCTTTCTTACTTGGCCTGATGTTATCAGTTACAATTTTGACAGGGTCCTTATCCATTTTTAAAGTCAGTGGTACAAATAAACAATGAAACTGCAATTATAGAAAGTCTTTTTGGGTTGAAGGTAATATATATATATATATTTAGTTTACTTAATGTGTATATAGAATCTTCATTATATTTATTCACATTGCTATCTTTCAACATTTGACTAGAAGTAAAGGGAAGTAGGTAGAATCACCATGCCTCTGTATATAGTTTTGATTTGGGGTTCTATTCTAGTGTATATATAGCTCACACAAGGAAGCAGGAAACCAGAGAATCTTAAATAGTATAGTCAAATAGGACCTTTCAGGAGAAGGACATGGTGTGCCTTAGACTCCTCCACCTATTTCTTTGGGTAGGGCCTGACAGATAATCAGCTGATAAAGTAGCACAATGTGAGGGGAGGAAGAGCCCTTCCTTTAGAAAACAAACTACATTTGGGTATCCTGCAGAGCAGAGTGCAACGTTTCCAGGGGACAAGTGCATTTATCTCTGACATTGCAAGGGCTTTAACCATAGACAATTTAAAAAATGTGAGCTTTGAGCAATTAATTGCACGAGGAAGGTATGAGCATTCTATTTATTTTTATAGTCCTGATAAAAGAAAGTGACTGACAGAGCTTATGGAACAACACTCAGCTATACACTTAATCTTCAGGGAAATGTTATTTGAACAGCCCAAACTGTTAGGCATTGTGATAGAGTAAAATAAGATAGATTGTCTCTGCTCCCATTGAGCTTACTTTGTAGAATAGAATCATACAAATCAGAGTATGGGACACAGAAGAAGTTTAGTGAAAATAAAGAATCAAAAAAACAAAAAGACTAGTGCAAAGATGCTTCCTCCAGCCACACCTGAGTAATTTTTCAACCCTGAGTGGTTTAATTCTGTAAAACTGACCAGTTTATTCACTGCTTAATTCTGGTCTTTGGCACTGTTCTGAAGAGTGAGGAGCAGGAGAGTCGAGAGAGTCATTCCTTTTCCCAGGAGGAACCATGCCCTGGTCTCCTGTGTCAGGGACAATTTCCAGCTTTATAAAATCAAGGCTATGACCACAATGAGCCCTGCAATACCTTGGTCTCTGTTTTCTTATGAGTGATGCATTAATTATAGTAAATGTCATCTTCTTCACTCACTACATGGATTACTAGACAAAGGGTCTTGGGGAGTGAGGAAAGAAGGTGGGCCATGCACCTAGATCTGCGATTACCCATTCTGCTGGTGGGTGAATGGCATTTATTTGGTGATCATATCTAAGAACTCTGGATTCAAGTTTTCTCAGTGTCATTGATACTATGGGAATGACACTGAGAAGGCCTAAGGCTGGGGACACGGCACCCACTAGCTGCCCACACTTTGTGCAAGACTCAGAGTGACTTCATCTAGGAATAAATCCTTCTCAATGCTCTTTACTAAAATGCTGGCCAAAGAGCTGACCAAGCACTCAGTAATGCTCAACTTTTTAAATAAAATCATTTATCACAAGGCCTAAGTAGAGAAATACTTGCAAGAAGTAACTGCAGCCTTACCACCTGGTTGAGACACAACAGCCCAATAGGACTTCTTGTTCAAAGCTAAAGAAGACAGCTTATGTGTATCATTCATGGTTGCAGTTGTACAAAGGAAATCCAACATCTCTCACAGGACCACTGAGGCACTGAGGAGAGAAGACTGTAATTCCATGTGCCATTCACGATATAGTCAGGTACCCATGTTGGTTCCATATCCTGGCTTCTTGCCAGTCCAGGGCTCAGGGGACTGAAGGCTCAGAGTTGGAGCCTAGGATCAGAAGGAGGTCCCTGCTCACTTCATAACAAGTTGCCATCCAATGTGCAGCACTGAAAGAACACTCTCATATCTTCTTGTTAGACTGCTAGTTGGACAGAAAACTACCTGCAATTTTGTTTCTGGGCTACATAGTAAATGTTCTCAAATAAGTAGGAACATCAACATATGAAAGTCCTCACATTCTTTCCCTTGGAAAAAAAGTGGTTAACTAGTATCTCCAGGGCAGGCAGTTATGAGCCTTTGATCTTTAAAAAGAATCCACCCAGAGAACTTTGCTAATTCTTACAACATCCCTGAATCACACAATTTGCTTCCTCAGTGAAATGAAGTATAATTAGCACATTTACATAGCTTCTTCAGCCTTTTCATGCCAGAGGTGAGCAGAAGCAACAAAGTCAGGGTGAGAGTAGGGACTGGGCAGCTGGTGAAGTGTTTTCCCGGGTGGAAAGTGACTGAGGTTACTCTTGAAAAGCAAACAAACAGGTCATAAGTTCAACCGGTTCTATGTGCTTTCCAGTAGGCTTTTGCCTGTGGCCTTATTCTGTGTCTGCACTGAAACATTCTTGATTCCCAGGCTTTCTTGAGAATGCTGTGTCCCATTTATACTACCATGGCACTTACAACTGTTCTCCTCTGTCACTATCTATATGCAGCTCCCTTGGTCATTTGAACACTTTTAATCTTTTGATGTCTGAACCTCTGTACTCCAAATCCTATGTTATGAACCCTTGAAGACCCCATTCTATTGTCTACATAACTCTCCTGGCCTCTGCTTTTTTATTTTTATTTTATTTTTTAATTTCATTTTTTTCCTATAGAACCTGGTATTCCTAGGGGGTCTCCCATTCAAGTATTAACCAGGCCTGAACCTGCTCAGCTTCTGAGATCAGATGAGATCCGGCATGTTCAAAGTGTCATGGCTATAGACTGGCCTCTTCCTTTTTAGACTGTCTTCTCCCCTCCCCAAGTAGATCTCCTGAGTACTGCTCACTTCCTCCAAGTCCTATACATTTTTTTTTATCTCATTCATCCCAGGTTATGAGCTCTCTAGTGACTCCTTCTTAGCTTCTCTCTGAGACCTTTGACTCTTCCCACCCCTTGCACATTAATGTTGGCTTCTGCTCTGCTTACTGTTGGCACAAGTTCTGAGGGCTCTCTCTCTCATATACTCCCACGCTGAGCCACTTTGTTTTGGTGTCTCTCAAATTCTGATATTTAGCCAGATGTTCTCCTGCCTAACCAAAGTCATAGTTCCAGTTACATATTATTATATCAAGCTGTCTTTAAAAAAGAAATTGCAAGCTCTCCCTGTCAAAAGGTGAATTCCTAATTTTTCCTCTCTAAATATTATCTTCTGGACATATTGCCATCACAATTAATAGTGTCAATCCACCTAAACGTATGACCAGAAAACTTGCACTTATTTTATATTTTACCCTCTCCCTCACCTCAACATTCAATCAGTGCACTAATTAGTTCAGTCTCCTCTCTCTGAAATATCCCCAAAGTCAATCCCTTCCTTTTTAGACACTGCCTCTGCCTTAGTCTTGAACTTCTATTTCTCCCCTTGATTAAGCAACAGCTTCAGATTTTCATCCACAATATAGCAATATTTACTTTTTATTTCTATTTATGTATTTTAAAAATTAAGATGATTGGGGTAACATTGCTTAATACAATTATATGATTTTCAGGTGTACATTATAATTTGACATCTGTATATTCTATTGTGTGTTTAAAACCCAAAGTCCAGTTTTCTTCAACTACATATATTTGATCCCCTTTACCTACTTCACCCTCCTCCTACTCCCTATATTTAACCTTCATTACCCCATCTACCTCCCCCATCCTCTCTCACTCCCTACCTTCTGGTAACCACGAGTCTAAAGTCCACGTCTATGAGTACCTCCTTGTTTGTCCTTTTCATTTGTTGCTTTTAGGTTCATATCCCACATATAACTGATATTATGTGGTTTTCAACTTTTTCTGTCTGGCTTATTTTGCTTAGTACGATTATCTTGAGGTCCATTCATATTGTCACAAATGGCAGTATTTTATGTCTTCTTATGGCTGAGTAATATTCCATTGTATATATGTACCACAGCTTCTTTAGCAATCATCTATTGTAGGACATTTTGATTGCTTCCATGTCCTGGCCACTGTAAATAATGCTGCTAATAAACATCCATGTGCAAATATCTTTTTGGATGTGTGTTTTCAAGACTTTGAAGTAAATACCCAGTAGAGAGATTGCTGGATCATATGATAGACCAATTCTTAGTTTTTTGAGGAACTTTCATACAGTTTTCCATAGTGGCTGTACCAATTTGCAGTCACAGCAATGTATGAGGGTTCCTTTTTCTCAGTATCTTCTATAACATTTGTTTTTACTTGTTCTACTGATTATAACAATTCTAACAGGTGTGAGATGATATCTAATTGTGGTTTTGATTTGCATTTTTCTAATAGTTAGTGATGTTGAGAACCTTTTCAAATATTTGCTGGCCATTTTTTGTCCTCTAGGGATTAGTGTCTGTTCAGGTCCTCTGCCCATTTTTGATTCAATCATTAGTTTTTTTGAGTTGTATGAGTTCTTTGTATATATTGGATATTAGGCTCTTATTGGAGGTGTTGTTTGCCAATATATTTTCCCATTTGAATGGTTGTCTCTTTACCTTGTTGACAGTTTCTTAAGCTGAGTAGAAGCTTTTTAGTTTAATATAGTCCCATTCATTTATTTTAGCTTTTACTTCCCTTGAATTTGAGGTCAAATTCATAAAATACCCTTTAAGTCCAAGATGCTTGAGTTTATATTTTTTTATTTTTTAAGTTTATTGGAGTAACATTGGTTAATACAATTATACAATTTTCAGGTGTACATTATAATTTGACACTTATAGATTCTATTGTGTGATTACCACCCAGAGTCCAGTTTTCTTCAGCTACCACATATTTGATCTCTTTTACCCACTTTGCCCTCTCCCTACCTTCCTCTATTTGACCCTCTTTACCCTGTCTCTCTCTTTCCTCCTCCCCTACCCGCTACCCTCTGGTAACCACTAGTCCATTGTTCATGTCCATATGTGGGAGATATCATGTGATTTTCAACTTTTTCAGTCTGGCTTATTACTTTTCTTCTTCTTCTTCTTCTTCTTCTTCTTCTTCTTCTTCTTCTTCTTCTTCTTCTTCTTCT
>PVKZ01007301.1:0-24636 GCA_004027375.1 Macroglossus sobrinus | reverse complement strand
GGGCTGGTCCTCCGGGCTGGGTGGGCGGGGCTCCTGGCTGGGTGGGCGGGACCGCTAGGCTGGATGGGCGTGGCCTCTGGGCTGAGTGGGCTGGGCTCGTGGTTGAGTGGGCGGGGCCTCCAGGGTGGATTGGCAGGGCCTCCAGGCTGAGTGGGACGGGCTCCAGGCTGGGGTGGGCTGAGCTCCTGGTGGATGAGTGGGGGCTGGGTGGGCGGGGCTCCGGGCTGAGTGGGCGGGGCTCCTGTCTGGGTGGGTGGGGCCTCCAGGGTGGATGGGCGGGTTTTCCGGGCAGGGTGGGCGGGGCTCCCTGTGCACATGCCGCGGGGGGATGGGCACTCACAGAAGTCGCTGATCCACAGGCTGGAGTTGAGCAGAGGGGCCGCGCCGTCCCAGAGGGAGACGCTCAGGATCGAGTCCCCCGGTGCGCCCAGCAGGCAGCCGGCCGTGAGGCCGCGTCGCAGAATGTAGTGGCCACACTGGCCGTAATCCGCGTCCTCGACGAACCTGCGAGGGAAGGACGGGGGTCCCTCTTAGCCGCAAGCGTCGTGGACAGTGACCCCACGAGCCCTGTGCCCTCGCCGCGATGTTCCCAGTCCGCGGCAGCAAGAACCGTCCACACACACGTGTCCCCCGAGCTGAGCGCTCAGGGCCGTAGAATGTTCCAGACGCGGTGCGTGCACCGTGACCCTCCAAACTCCTGTCCTTGCCCTGGTCCCTGAGAAGTGACAATATATGTGGCAATTGCGTCTGTGCAGATGTGACTAAGTGAATCCTCTGAGGTGACACTGTCCGGGAGCAGGTGGCCCTAAGCACAGCCATCCTTGTCAGTCAGAGGAGAAGCAGCCACGTGGACACGGCGGCAGAGACGGGAGGGGTGTGGTCACCAGTCCCGGGACGCCCGGAGCCCCCAGACGCTGGGAGAGGCAGGGAGGACCCTCCCCTGGGGCCTGCGGAGGGAGCGAGGCCCTGGGACCCCTGATGTCACACTCCTGGTCCCCAGGACAGGGCAGGACGCAAGTCCGTTGCTGTAAGACGTGCAGTGTGCAGCAGGTTGTCACAACCCCCCGGGAATGAATGCAAAGGGATTTCGGGCCGCAGGGTCACCCCGCTCTGATGCCAAGGCCACGTCAATCAGCGTGGGGCAGGACAGACTGTGCCCGAGCCGGGCGTGAATGTCAGCGACCATTGCGCCCAGCCTGGGACCGGCGCAGGCTCCGTCCTTAACGCCCCAAACCCCAGCAGCGTCTCGGGGGAGGCCCACCCCCTGTATCCACGAAGACGCCAGTGCCCAGAAAACTCGGGGGGCCACACGTGTGACGCCCGGAAACCCAGGTCGTATTTTTTCTTCTTCTGAGTCTTGGTTCCCAAATCAACTCATCTCTAAGTTTCCTTGCGTGTTTATCTCACGGGTCATCACACGGCTGACAAGCGACCTCAGGTCACACCCTCGCCCTGCAGAACCGAAACCCGCAGGCGCTGGAAAGTCCGTCCCTCCCTCCCTCCCTCCCTCCCTCCCGCTCAAAAGCTGTGTGTCAGCGTGGAAGGCGAGGCCCGCGGGAGCCAGGCGCGTGTCCCTCCAAGTGGCCGCGGGCTCCTGCGGGAATGTCGTGCGGGGAACGTTGTGCGGGGAGACCCCGCCGCGCACAGCCCGTGAGCATGCGTTCTGGCCGAGGCCCCCAGCGGCGCGGTCGCCCGGGCAACGAGGCTGCCGCGGTCCCCAGCTCACGCACTTGTACAGCAGCGTCACGTTGGCCCCCGGCGATTGGCTCGCGTTCCACGTCAGCTGCACCGTTTCGAAGTTGAAGTTGACGACGTGAAGCTGCAGGGAGTCTCCTGCGGGGAGGGGACATAGGGAGCAGCCGTGAGGTCGCGGTCACGCTGCGGCGGGCGGGGGGACCTGGCAAGCGGGAGCGGAAACGGATGGCACCGTCCTCTGCAAAAACGCAATGTGGCTGCTCTAAAGGCGCAGAAGCCACCCGACCCCACAAACGAGCCGGCGACACCATGCTTTGTGCACACGTGGCCCAGCCTGAAACAGGGTCGCCTGTCCCCAAAGCTCCCCGTTGTCCCCAAAATTGCGCACGTGACAATGGCAGGGAGAAGTTGAGGGCAGGCGAAGCCTTCCATCCCTAAATGTGAAGCCAGATTCCGGGGTTTGATTTGTGCCAAGGTCTGGGTGGGCCACTCCCAGAGCAGTGCATGTGTGTGTTTGAGGGCTGGGCACAGATGCGGGGACACGCTGGGTGACGAAGCTGGCTTTCCGTCTGCCCGGGAAGCCGCTGGCCAAGTGCAAAATACGGGAGGCCGGAAGGAAGCCCGCGCTGCTGGATTAGGAGTGAAAAAGTATAAAAACAGATGATAACTAGATCGTGGACAGGTGGATGGATGGATGGATAGATAGATGATAGATAGATAGATAGATAGATAGATAGATAGATAGATAGATAGATAGATAAATGATAGATGATGGATGGATAGATAGATACACAGTTACACAGATACACAAATACAGAGATAGAGATGAAGGATGCATAACAGGTAGATGATACATAGATAGATAGATAGATAGACAGATAGATAGACAGACAGATAGATGGATGATAGGTGGATGATACGGCCGCCTGCCTGTCACTTCCCAGCCATCCTGCTGGCACCAGGCCCGCCCAACACTGCCACATCTTCCCGGTGGCCTCGCCGTCCCTGTGTTCTGGTGTCGGCTGCTCCACAGAGGGACCTCGGGGCCGGCAGAGCCGCGTCCCCCACGGCGGCCGCGCACAGGGCATGGGCTGCCCATTTGCCCGGTCCCCACGAGCTGCTTCCGCGCGCCTCGCAAGGCACAGGCGTCAATTGCCAATGGCACAGAGCACCGTGACCGAGGCCGCTGTGGCGACGGAAGCCGTTCGTGCGCAGAAAAGGAGACAGACGAGGGTGGGGTGCCAACGTGCACCCCATCAGTCGTGGTTCGCACCGCAAGTCCCGCCTCCCTGGGACCGCTGCAGGGGACACTGCAGGGAAAAGCCATCGAGGAGGCAAGTTCTGTGGGAGCCACCCACGCACGCTCCCCGAGTCGTCAGCATCCTGCAGACGCAGGCAGCGCCTGGGGCTGGGCACAGGCAGCGAGTGTTCAGAGGGACAGAGTTCCAGTCCGGGACGAGGACAAAGTCCTGCTGGCAGCCACAGAAGGGTGTAGAGGCAGTAAGCATCCCCAAAGGTGACAGGTACCGACGTCACGATGCCAGGTGTTAGGTCGTCTGCATCGTGCCAGAACTTTATTTTTAAGATAACTGACTTCATTTTAAGCTCTAAAACTCTCGTTTAAGACACCTCTTAGAGGGATTGTCTGTGCTCCGGGCTTGGGGACGTCTCCATAGACACGGGTGGCAGTGAATTCCTGCCTCATTGCCTTTTCTGGACCAGCAGGCATTCCGGTAAGGGGACATCGGGACACACGTCTCAAAGCCACCTCCTTGGATACGTAGACTGCGGTGTGACTCCTTGGCATGGAATATTACTCACCCGTGAAAAGGAGGGAGGCGTGGACACGGGCTACGTACGACGTGCAGGGACCCCGTACGCACGGTGCCGGGTGACAGACGCAGACGCAGAGGGCCACGCGCTGCACGGTCCCACGGGCCGGGGGACAACATTCGCAGAGACAGGAAGTGTGTGCTCCAGGGGCTGGGGACGGGGGGGGTGAGGGCTGGTTTAACGGCATGCGGTCCTTTTGGGGCGAGGAGCGAGGTGTCGGGTTGCGTGTGGGGACAGCCAGCCACACAGCCCCGTGAGTGAGCTGCCAGGCCGTGGGTGCTGGGACCTCGCGGGCCGGGTGCCCCAGGCGTGGGCCGCAGCCCTGGACAGAGTCCCCTTATCTCTCTGGCGGCCGCTGGCTCCCGCTCAGAGCTGCCGGACCCTCGTGCTGAGCAGGGACCCGGGGGAGGTGCCAGACACGGGGCTCCCTGGTGCCGCCCGCCACCCCCAGGCGCCTGTGCAGCCTCGGGGGCTCTTGATGCACCCCCCCCCGCTCCAGGCTCTTCTCAGAAAACACGCACGCGGCAGGAGAGCTGCCGATGACGAGATTGGCCACCCCGGGGTCACCGTTTCAATACCACGAACTTCCTTCTGCGTGCAGAGCCCGCTTCCCCGTCAGAAGCGCGCCCGCACGCACAGAGACGGCGCTCCGTGCGAGATAAAGGGTGGCCGCGACGAGCTCGGGCTGTGGGCCCGGAGGCCGCTGGGTGACTCGGGCACAGCATGTCGGGGCGGCTCAGGGCTCTGCGCCCTCCCTCCCTCCATCCTTCCTGCCGTCCCTCCCTCGTCCTCGCCTTCATTATCCACGCCGCCGAAACACTGGGGACAGCATTGCATCGAGCGCACTTGACATTCCCTGCCAGCTGCACGGGCTGCGAGCCTCTGTCACCGCTGTCACCGGGACCCCCTCTGTGACGATAAACTCACAGCCGTCGGCCACGCGGAGCACCCTTGGGGTCGCCTTGGCCTCGTCATGGCCCGCTGCCGCGTCCCCTGTCCCCGTCCCGCGTCCCGTGCTCGTGGTTCCGTCATGAGGGACAGCCACGCAGCTAAGAGCTGGCTGTCCACTGCCAGGGCACACAGTGTGGCTCCCTGGGCAGTTCCTTACCGGCCTTGCAGAACTGTCATCGCAACTTGGGGGCTGACATGACAATGGCGGCGACCTCTGGGTGCTACCATAACCCACCGTCCTTGGGGCTCCTGCTTTGCTGGAACTAGAGGCCACCAAAGGTGGCCTGCGAACTCTGAAGGCTCACGGCAGGTCCTGGGCACACCCCAGCTGCAGAGTCACCGCGCTGGGTGGTGGCCGCCGTCCAGGGCCTGACTCAACAGGACGTAACTTTGCATCACCCCCCTCATGCTGGGGACCGGCCATGGGACATCAGGGGTCCCAGGGCCTCGCTCCTTCCAGAGGCCCCCGGGGAGGGTCCTTCCTGCCTCTCCCAGCATCTCGGGGCCCCAGGCGTCCCTGGGCTGGGGGCCGTGTCCCTCCCATCTCTGCCTCCGTCTCCACGTGGCTTTTCCTCTGTGTCCGTGCCTCCTCTCCCGTCCCTTCTAAGGACACCGTCCCTGGGTTTGGGGCCGGCTGCTCAGGACGACTCACTGAGTCCCTTCTGCAAAAACCCCGTTTCTACACGAGGTCCCCTATGAGCTTCAAGCCGGACGTGAATGCTGGAGGGACACTGTTCACCCTGCGGCCTCTGTCCCCCGTGAGGGTCACTGTCCCTGGGTGCGGGGCCACCTGCTGCGCCTCAGACCCCTCTCTCCTCCGTCTGCACTGACTGCAGCTCCAGACGAGGTCCCCTCGGGTGAGCAGACACTCGGCTTGGCGGCACGGTCCGCTTGCTGCGTGCCGACAGGCGTCACAAGCTGTACGACACGTCCCCCTGTCACCCGGTCCCCTCGCTGCGTGCCGACAGGCGTCACAAGCTGCACAATGCATCCCCCTGTCACCCGGCCGGCCTCGGGTCCCGCGGCTCGGGCTGCCCTCGTCCCCCTCCCTCGTCTGCACCCCGCGGGCGCCAGGTGGGGATTCTGCTCCAGGCCCTGCCCTTCGCTGCCCGCGGCCCACGTCTCCGCTCGGCCAAGGCGCACGGCATGGGGCTCCGGCCGCAGCCGGGACTACGTGGAGACTTAGCTGCCCTCGGTCCATGTGTTGGGGGTCACCTGCCCCCCATCATTTCCAGCCTTTAGGGGGCCCCGTTGGCTCCTCCTCTCACTCTCAGACACACCCTGAGTCAGCCCCTGTCCCGGGCCCCACGTCCCCCTAGTTTGGCCCTCGGCGGGAGCTCACAGTGGACACGGCCTCGGGGGGGGGCTGTCTCACACCCCAGCTCTCACATCTGTGGGTTCACGTGGAGACCCCTAGTGGAGCCGTGTGCAGTCACAACGGGGACCTGTGGGGATGGGAGCGGTGTCCCTTCCCGTGGCTGAGTCCCCGGGACGCGGCCCTCACTCCAGCTCATGACACTTGTCACTTGTCACACTTGTCACTGGTCACAGCTCCACCGACCCCGGGGAAGGCGGCTCTGTCGACAGACAGAGGGGAAGCAAGCCAGCCACAAACACCGTTGGCTTCTGGTTTTCTAGGGGGGCGCTGACAGTCCGCGGGGGGGGGGGCTGCCAGGCTGTCCCCGCCGCTGGCTCGGGGACCTGCCCACCTCCGGTCCTGACGGCTGAGTCCGGGTTCCAGAGCTGCTGTGGAGTCTGGGATCCTCTGTCACACTCCCCGCCACGGGGTGTGTGGGCACGGCGGGGACTCGGGGGACTGCCTAGCCCCCCTCGCCCCCCACAGCTCAGGGCATGCAGTGGCCGTCACCGCCACCTGCCACCCGCCTCCCGCACACAGAAGCCTCCATTTCAGCCTCTGCAAACAGGGGAAGAGGCCCCACATGGGGTTCGGGAATCACGTGGGTGCCAGCTCAGGGGGCCCCACATCCAGGCTCCCTTGCTGTGTCAGCAGCCGCCCCAACACTGCAGCGGACGGGAGGCTGGGGACCCTCCCAACCAGGTGGGCGGGAGGGGTAAACCTCCGGCAGAAGTATTAGCTCCCATCCTGTCCCGGGGGTGCAGTGTGCGGGGGCCCGTGGAGAAGCCCTGAGCTCCGCCTGTGCCACCTGCCAGCAGGAATGTCCCCCGGCCACCTCCTGTAAGATGCACCCACCGTCCCTGTCCCCGTCCCTCCCCCCTCCCGGCAGCTCTGCTCCTAGTGTGAACCCCCGTGGTTCCCTAGCTAAGCCCAGGACCCAGACAGGCGCTGAGGACAGCGGCTGGGCGATTGTCACCGTCATTGTCACCAGCACGGCCCCCGGAGATGCACGGACGATGCCACAGGCGGATGCACGGACGCACCGACGGACAGACACGGGTCTGAGGCGCACCGTGGGAACGCCTCGTCGCCCTCACAGCGCCTGGTCCTCGCGCTGTCACCGCGGGGCGCCAGCCGGTCACCCACAGCAAAGCCAGCTCCCGCAAAGGCGCCGAGCGGCACGTCGCGGCCGCGTCCCTTCCAGGCGCACTCATGTATTTTCCCACGGGACGCTCACCCCCAGCCCCGTGGCAAACGGCCCCCTTGCCACGGGGGCCCCCGAAACCTGTGCCAGCTCGTTCCAAGTTTTACGCGCACAGCAGAGACCACAAAAGGAAAAACTGAAAACGGAAAGAATGTGAAAGGAAAAAAAGAGAGAAAAGAAAGCCAGACGTTCCCCGCACTCGCGCGGCACAGCTGCGGGCGGGCAGCCTTACCGGTTCCCGCGTGGCCCGAGGCCCTCAGGACGCCCAGCAGCAGCACCAGGGCGGCGGCCGCCCGGGGCGCGAAGGGCCCCCCCATGCTGGGACCGGCGCCGGGGTGTCCCCGCCGGGCGCGCTGCGGCTCAGCCCCGCCGCGGGCCGCGCACTGGCTTTAAACGGGGCGGGGGGGGGGAAAGTAGGGAAGTGACACAGGAAGCAGAGTCATGCTGTGAGCAGAGGGTGACTTGTCAGTCGAGAAGGGGAGGGTCCCAGGGCACGGGCAGCCGTGCCTGCGTGCGCGGGGTCCCTGCCGGACCGTGACCGTCCCAGCGCCCTCTGCAGCCGTGACGTCAGCGAGGCCCCCTGGACAGCAAGGTGCACTGCTCCGCGGGAGGGGACAGGTTGACCCCAGTGGGACGTGCACGGCGCCCAGGAAGGACAAATGTGCACACAGTCAGAGGCCACGTAAAGGGTGATTTTTTTGGGACATCCCCAGAGATGCCTGTCCTGGCCACTTACTGCCCACAAACGTGCCACAGACGCGGACTCAAATCACCACCGGCCCCTGCACCTGGCAAACACCTGGCGGGTGCAGGGCACGCGCATGCGCATGCGCAGCCGCGTCCGGGACCCGAGAGCGACGGGAACCGGGGGGAGGGCGTCACCACGTCCGCGTCACACTTAAACGTGGACCCCGCCGGCTGCAGGCGGACAGCGCTCGGCCCAGCGCGAATCACAGACCCTTCCGCCCCGGGCGCCTACAGCGGGCAGAGGCCAGCCCTGGCCTCCCCGGGCTGCCTCGGGGTGCCAGTCGCTGCGTGCGCGTCCTCAGGCGGTTCTGGGGGACACTCTGCCTTTAGCCCCTCCAGCGTCTGGAAGCCCACAGCGCTCCTGGGCCGCGCTCTGCGACGCTCCGACCCCTGCGGCTCACTGTGACGCTCTCGCCTCTTATGACGAGCAAGGCGCCCTGGACCAGCGGACAGGACAATCCAGGGTGATCTCCCCGCCTTGACTCTGACTCCCGTCAAACAGAGCTATTTAGCCACCTACGGTCATGTTTCCATAAATTCGACAGATTAGAATGTGGACACTTCGGGGGACATTATTCTCTCTGGTACACGGGGATTATGACATACACAACCTACTAAGATAGGTAATAGATACAGGGAGGGATGCACGATAGATCAATGATAGATGACAGATAGATACATAGATAAATAAATAGGTGAAACATAGAGAGAGAGAAAGAGATGATAGATAGCTAGATAGATAGATGATTGACAGGTAGATGATAGAGACATGATTGAGAGATAGATAGACGATAGATAGATAGATAGATAGATAGATAGATAGATAGATAGATAAACAGATGGATGATTGATAGGTAGATAGATAGACAATAGATACATGATTGATAAGTAGATAGATGATAGGTGATAGAGACATGATAGATAGATATATAGATAAATAGATAGATAGATAGATTGACAGACAGACAATAGATAGACAATAGATGATAGATGATAGTGAGATAGATGAGAAATAGATAGATATATAGATGATGGAGAGATGCTAGATAGTTATATAGACAGACAGATAGATGGATAGATAGATAATACATACATTCATATATACACATTTATAGATGATAGGTAGATAGATAGATGTTACATAGATAGATAGATAGATAGATAGATAGATAGATAGATAGATAGATGATAGATGATTGATAGGTAGATAGATGATAGATAGATGATACATAGATAGATATATTGACAATGGATAGACAGAGGCGATGGCAGCAGCGGGCTGCACACACACACACACACACACACACACACACACACAGACGTAGGTGGCAGAGACAGGGAGCCTCTCATGCTGAGTCACAGTTCCTCAGCCGTGAGACCAGCGACAGCCGGCGCCGGGTGACTCTGCAGTGACACGGAGGGCGCACAGGGCAGAGAGGCAGTGCCGAGGTCGGGAGGACAGCTCAGCCCGCGGTGACTCTCCCGGGGCCGAGGGATGACGACGTGCTGAGCTTAGCGACTGACGGGGACGGAACGGTGTGGCTTCTGACGGTGGCTGATCACGCGCAAGCGAGTCACTGCGGTGGCAGCAGTGCGTGTCCCTGTCACTTGCGAGAAACAGAGGAGCACATGAACACACTGGGACATGGGACATGCTCCCAGCCCTGTCCTCATGCACTGTCTCAGCATCTCCCCCACAGGTCACTGCTCCTGACCCTAACGCAGAGTGAAACCTGTGTCCCCAAGACGGGGACTTGGCAGGGAGGGCCCGGAGGCTGCGACGGCTGGGCTCAGGCGGTCCAGGTGACCTGTCACTGGTGCTGTCACACTCTCGGCCCCTCCCTTTCCCACAGAAATAAAACAGGGGATGGGATAGGAGAGCGCCCCATCTCTCGTGGACACAACCCACGACCCCCATGCCACGTCCTCTTTGTCGTCACCTCCACGCGAGGCCACCAACCAACGCTGTGCTGTTCCTATGTCACCATTCCGGACGGGCCCAGGGAGTGAGCATTGGGAAAGTGCCCATGGGGTGTGTGCGGGGCAGTGGCGTGAGCGTGGCTGGAATTGTCACTGCGTCCCTCGATTCCTCCACGTGTCACCGTTCACTCGTCCTGCGTGTAGGCGTCACCTTGGCCACCGGGCGACGACGCCGAGCAGCACGGAGCCATCGGGCCTGTGAGTCACTCACCCGTGACGTCCACCACCTTCCGGGGGCCAGAGCGGGCGTTCGGAGGGCCAGCGCGGACTCACGCGGAGACACGCGAATGTCAGCTCTCTGCGGGAGGCCCCCGGAGGGGTTCACAGCCACGTTCATTTCTGTTTTACAGGCTGCTCGGGGAGCTCGGTCACCGTGAGCAGGTGTGCGGGCGGCTGGCTGTCGTGAGCGAGCGGGCGCCCATCAGTCCCATCTGAGAGCCAAAGCCGCTCGTGGGGGAAGCCGTGACCTAAGAGACGGAGTTCCCTGCCCGGCGCATGGGACAGGCTGCCAGCCACGAACACCGCAGGCCAGCAAACCTCGCAGCTCAGGGTTGGGCGCACAGCCCTTGGCTCTCTCTTCACTGTGGCCGAGATGAGCAGGTGGCAGCGGTGCCCTGTGTCACCCGCACGCAGCCTCCCAGGTGAGGGAGGGACTCAGGGGCCCTGTGTGTCTGACCTGGGAGCAGGGAGCCGTGTCCACAGCTACGCCGGCCGCCAGTGTCCCCGGCGACCAGCCAGCACAGATGTCACATGGAGCATGGACCCGTGTACCCTGCTAACATCACGAGCCAAAGGAAACAGTCTCCTTAACCGCACCCTTTTTCTGGACCAAATAATAAGAGTACTGGGCATGAGTCCTCGCAATGACAACTGAGGAGGGGCCGGAGCTGGGACCAGGTCCTCCAGCCCACTGTTCCCCGTGTCACCGTCCACCCCAGCCAGCTTTCCTTCTCACAGAGGGACTAGGGAGAGGGCGAGCTGGAGACCAGTGTCCTGGACAGACGTGGGAGCACTGGACCAGCTGTCCCAGAGCAATGAAACAGACTTTGACGAAGAACAAGCTTTCGTGTTTGAGATGTGAGCGAGTCTCACCAGTGAAATTGCAAGTTAAACACTGGTGAAGCAGCGACATAAGTCTGTCAATTAACGAGTGAATTGATTTTAAGAAAGGTGCGGTGACGGGTGACACGGTGCGGAGGGGTCTGCCTGTCTGGGCCTGTGACATTTGTGCTTGCTCATCCCTTCTCTCCCTCCCACCTTGTGACCAGGCCGGGAACAGCAGCAATGGCAGCAGCTCCGCCTGGCCCGGGGCCACCCCTACTTCGCCTCGCTGTTAAAAATGACAGGAACGACATCAGTGAATGCCGTCCCCGCAGTGCCCGTCTGTGCTCCCTGCTGTCAGTCAAGGGGTCCAGCGCAGACAGCGCAGCCGCCGATCCGCCAGCCTCCCGGAGGCGAGTGGGAGGGGGAGCAGAGAACCTGCAGAAGTGGCTTTAAAAAAACACAGCGTAGATTTTATTTTTAGAGCAGACTTCAGTTCCCAGGAAACTTCAGTTCCCAGCAAGTTGGCGGGAAAGCACAGGGAGTTCCCACAGCCTCCCTCCCCCCACCCACCCCGTTGGAGGTCCCCTGCTGTGAATGTCTGCTACATTGTTTCAGCTGGTGAGTGCGTGGATACACTGTTAACATGCCACTTGCAATTAAAGCGTCATTCACGGGCGTTAGCAATGCACTGAGGCATTACTATCAGCTGAGTGGTGAGCGACACGCTTCACTCGCTGTTGGATGTTTTATGGGAGTACGCATATGGCACAGGTCAGGACAGAGGCAGTAGGGTCAAGGGTCAGTGGCCACAGATGCGACTTGTGGGAAGGTGTGGTTGGCACCCACATCCTCGTGACTTTAAACGAAGGGACGGCGGTCACGTGGGTGGGCCTGGTCTGATCAGGTGAAGGCCTTCCTGTCACGTGGGTGGGCCCGGTCTGATCAGGTGAAGGACTTCATGGCAAACACGAAGGTTTCCGCAGAAGAAAATCAGTTTTGCCTGAAGAGGGCAAAATACAAATCCTGCCTGGTTTCTGCCCCGCTGGCCGACCCTCTTCAGACAGACTTTGGACGTGCCAGCCCCACAGTTGCGTGAATCGGTTCCTTGTGATGAATATCGTCCCCCCTTCTCGACACCCCCGTGCCCTGCTGGTGGGATTGCAAGTTGCTGCAGCCAGGATGGAGAAGAGCATGGAGTGTCTCCAAAAACCATTCAGTTAAAAGTGTGTTCTCTGTCACCCGAGGGTCCAGCAATTCCTGTCCTAGGTACAGACCCCAAAGAATAAAATCAGGGACTCGGACAGGTTTCTTAAACCGCTGTTCTCAGCAGCACGATTTGCAGTCACCAAGAGGTGGGAACCGGCTCCACGTCCATCCGTGGGTGGCCGGCCACAGCAAGGGCGGTCCTCCCCCACGTGGAGCACCACGCAGGTACGGACAGGAATCGGACGCCGGCTAAGGCTGCGACGCAGGCGACCCCTGGGACGTGATGCCCAGTGGGACAAGCCACACGGACAAGGACTAACGCCGTGTGAGTTCATTCCCCGCCGGTCAGTGAAGGAGTCAGTCACGGACACGGCACGGGGCCGGTGGGGACGTGGGCTGCGAGGGGAGGCCGGGGACCCAGCGTCCATGGGACGACGAAAGAGCCCTGCGGATGGACGGTGGTGACGCTGGCAGGACGAGGGGAACGTGGTCGGCGCCGACGAATGAGTAACAACGGGGAAGGTGGCTGACGTCAGTGCGTGTGCTACATCATGACGCCAGGGCGCGTGCCCGTCACGACGTCAGGGCGCGTGCGCATCACGTCATCGGGGCACGTGCATGTCAGGACGTCAAAGCCTGTGCTATGTAGTGATGTCAGGGCGCGTGCACGTCACGTCGTCAGGACGCGTGCCCAACATGACGTCAGGGCGCGTGCACGTCACGTCGTCGGGACGCGTGCGCCTCACGTCGTCGGGGCGCGTGCACGTCAGGTCGTCAGGGCGCGTGCGCGTCACGACGTCAGAGCGCGTGCGCGTCACGTCATCAGGGCGTACACGTCACGTCGTCAGGGCGCGTGCCCGTCGCGACGCCAGGGCGCGTGCCCGCCACGAGTGACAGCGATGGGACCCTTCGCATCTGGCCTCTCCGCCGGCAGAATGAGGAGACTTTCCTTCCAGGCGGAGCCAGAACGACAAGGACGCTGCCCACCGTCCCGACTCACCGGCGACAGGAGAGACGGGGCCAGTGCGGCCGTCTCGCCGTGAACCTGTCCTCGCGCGAAGGTGACGGAAACGCACCTGAGGGAGCGCGTCAGCAGCACCGGACAGCCACACCGGACACCGCGTCACCGCGCGACGTGTGGATACTGGGGACATCTGTCCACTCTTCAGAATGGGGCACCTGCCTGGTTCCCCCCACTCCCGCTAACACGTGCTGTCGCCGTGGCCGCTGACCGTGCTCCTCAGCGGTGCCCCGGTCCCCGGAGTCACCAGACGCCCACGCTGCACCGCGGTGATGGACCAGGGAGGCCACAGCCGTCCCCTGGGGGGAAAGTCACCGCCCGTGGGACGCGGCCCCTGCGGCCTCTCTGATTCCGAAGAAGTGGGGCCGTTCCCACCACCCCCGTCCCCGCGGAAAGGGAACCGAGCGGGTGACAGGGAAGCTGACCTTTGCACTTCGGGATGGGGGCCTGTGGATGTGACGCGAAGTGGAAAACCGGGCGAGGCCAGCGTGGTCACCGTCCCCACGGACACCGTGTCACCCACGCACCCCCCTCCCCCCCCCGGGAGCCCGGGCCGCCGCGGCTCACTTCCCCTTTGCACGGCCACGTGACCACTCCGCTCAGAAGCTGGAATCCAGTCCCAGCGTAGGGACCTGTGCCCGCTGGGGGACGCTGGCCCTGTGCCTGGCCCAGCGAGACGCGGCTGTGCCCGGCTCTGAGCGTCGTGGCTGCTTTACTGGAAACGTGCAAACACAGCGGTTCCTGAATGAACCCCCAATGCTTTGCCCCAAAACTCCATGGAATTTCACTCGGGGGCGAGGGGAGGACCTCGAAACCGCACAGAGAGGTCGGCTCGGAGAGACTCAGAGGGGACAGTCCAGGGACGAGGACCTGGAAAGCCTCAGAGGCCCGCAGCATGGCAGCCACGCGGGAGGCTGTTCTGCACGTCGCTGTCAAAACACATGGCAACGAAACGATCCTGGCGGAGGAGCCAGAGAAGCCGCGCGGGGAATGGAAGGAGGACCCTGCGGGAGGCCGGGGCCGCGACGGGGAGGGTGACACCCCCACGTGTCCCTCCGAGGGCCTGGGACTCTGCGTTTCCCCCCGGCCCCCAGGCGAGGCCGCTGCGGGCTGCTGGGCTCAGAGCCGGGCCCCCGCCCTTTGAAAAGTGAGGACATAAAAGGTGCACCAGATGCAGGAAGAGGACCCGGGGACGGGGTCCCGTGCTCCCCGTTGTCACCAGACCCATGGGGCGGTCTGTGGATCCCCCAACCGCACAGTTCAGCGTGGAAACACCGTTTGCCTTCTGCATGGACACAGCTGTCCGCAACCACTTGGCCCGGGACCCCGGGGCTGTCAACGCTGACGGGCGACTCGGTGAGCGGACAGCCCTGTGCCCGCCACACGGACTGGGAACTGCAAGACGCCAGCCAGCCCGCCACGGCCCTGAATGCCACCATCTGATGGTCGCCACTGCGCTCGGCCACCACGGCCCCACCTCCACCGAGCCCTGCAGCCTTCCCGTCTCAGAAACGGCGGGCTGTGGGGGACCCATCGTGGGCGTCCGGGAGGGACGCTGGGGGTCTCTGCGGCACGTGATGGAATTTGGGGTGAGAGTGTGGGTTTTCCGGGAGAAGAGATGAAACCTGGGGGTGATTGCAGGAGTCTGCGGGGAAAATGGTAAACTTTGGGGTGACGATCCGTGGGATGAGCGATGGAGATTTCGGCGAGCCTGGCAGTTCCCTGCCGTGAGTCACTGGGGGGCTGTGCTGCGTGATGAACATTTGGGGTGCACAGGGGGTCTCTGGGGTGAATCCTGGAGGTGTGGGATGACTTAGGGCCCCCACGGTAAGGGATGGAAACTCAGGGTGAGTGGGCGTCTGGGGTGAGGGGCGGAAACGTGGGTGAGCCTGGGTGTGACCGGGATGAGCCTGGGTGTCACCCGAATGCAGTGACTCACGGGCAGACTGAGAGGCCGCGGAGGTGGGGCGGGATGGGCGAGCAGCAGAGAATGGAAAAGGGAACTGGGCGCAGCCGCCTGGCCCCGCCTCGTCCCGGACGCGGATGAAAACAGAGCAGTGTGGGGGGCGCCAGCGCCTGGCACGTGGGCGAGGACACTGGTGGTGCCCTTTGGGTGCCGCTGTGGCTGTGCCAGTGTCTGTCTGTGCGTGTGTGTGCGGCTGTGTGTGCAGGTGTGTGTGCAGGTGCGTGTGTGTGTGTGTGTGAGCACGCGAGGCCCTGGAACCCCTGGTGTCACCCTGCTGGCCCCCAGGACTGCCAGTGGACAGTTCTCCTTGGCTTCAGGCCCCTGCTCGGTGGCCACTTCCTCCGGCCACCGCGAGACACTCGTATCTCATGGTGCAGTGACCGCATTTAGGATGTGGCTGAAGGAGAAAGGACTAGAAGAGCCCAGGAAGCGACTGAAGTCCCCGAACCCTCCGAGGCGCGGTCCCCCGAGGGGCAGGAGCACCCGGTCCCCACATCCCGCCGGGCGGGTGGGCCCCAGGACCTGCTGGCCCTCTGGGAGCTCTGCCCCCTGTTGGGCCCGGACGAGACGTTTCCGTCGCGAGGGGTCAGTAGCTGCTGTGGGGAATGAGTGCGGAGAGCAGGCTCAGCAGGGACACTTATGTCCCCGCACGGGGACAGAGCAGGCAGGACAGGGAGCGGGCAGCACGTCCCTACGCCCTGGAGACCCCGAGCCGGGGACAAAGCCCTGAGCACATCTCGTCAGATTTGAGGGTCGGATCCACCACACCCCAGGTTCGGTACGAGTGTCCCCAGATGTGAGTGTCCCCAGGGACACAGCGCCAGGTCGGCCTGAATGCGGGTGAGCGGCCGTGGGGTGCGCGGGCTGGCTGCGTGGCCCCCCTCTGTGCGACGGGCCAGCGCCCCCAGCAGACCTAGTCCTGGGGACTTCGGTTCCCGCAGGGAGCCCGGGCAGCCTCGTCGCATCCCATAGCGGGGGTGGGGACGGGAAAGCCCCGAGAATCCCCTGCCAGGGCAGGGGACGGTGCCCGCTGGGCGGGAGCGCGAACTTCTTGGAAACGGGTTTGTCCCCTGTCCCAGGAAGTGTTCTGACGACTGTGGTCTGCTTCCAGAAAGTTCCAAGGGCCCCGGAGTAGACAAGGGTTTCAGACCAAGCGGCCCGACACTGCGCCCGGCCCCCGGGCCCGGGAGGGGGCTCCGCCTCTGCTGAGGACGAGGGCGGCGGGTGTGTGCGGTGCCGGCCCGAGGCACGCACGATGGTTCGCTAAGGCCCGCTCAGGACTGTGTACCAAGTCCCGTCTGTCCCTGATGACACACGCCCACCCCCGTTCTGTTCTCCGTTCGGGCCGGACTTCTGCGTGAGCCCGCACACACACACCCGGCGCTGCTGTTCCGTCGTGCGCGCGTGACCTCACACCCTTCGCTCTGTCCCACGTCCACCTTCCTTCGTCTCCGTCCCCTTAAAAATGCGTTGCAAGCGCCGGTTTGTCCTTCTGGATCCCCGTGGTCAGGAGGGTGGGAAGCAGAACACAGGAAAGATCGCCGGTGACACCGTGACAGCCACGCGTGGTGCCAGGTGGGGCGAGACCCATCGCGGGGGGTCACTGGGTGAGCTACATGCGTGTGTCACCGCCGAGCTGTGCACCTGCAGCTCACATACACTTCGGTGTCAACCGTCCTTGAAGAATTAAAATAACGAAGTAGAGATCACAAGCAAGCGAGCGGAGAGCAGCCGTGCTGTGCTGCACACACGTGACTCCCCGCGCTCCACAGCTGCGCCATGCGCGCCGTGGGACTGCGGGACGGTGTCGTCCCCTCGCCCGATCCCTGGGGGGATTCTGAGCAGATCTGAGGAGGCCGAGACCCAAACCGTGAACCGACGTTGGGAAGGCGGCCGGCTGCGGAGTGCGCTGCCCGGTGCTCAGCCCGTCCCATCTTCAGCGCCGGCCGCGTGTGTCAGGCCTGACCAGGCACGGTGGCCCGCGTGACAGTGACTGGACACCGTGTCAGCGTCTCCGTGACCGCCCTCGGTTTCCACAAGGGAGACTCAGGACCCAGAGCAGCCGTGAGACTCCCAGCTCTGGCTCAGTGCGGCCAAGGCACACGGGTGACAGTCGGCAGCGACAGGCGGTGCCCGTGGCAGTGGACGGGACAGGCGCGGTGCGGGTCCGGGCGTCATCCCTCCGGGGAGTGACAGGGACAGCACTGGCGGCTCCAGCGGTGACGTGGGACGGGGAGCCCAGCCAGGGCCACCCAGGCGACTTGGGCAAGGCTGGCCGTCCGCAGGGCTGCTGTGGTGTGACCCGAAGTCGCAGGCGGACGAGGGTGTGGCGTAGGGCGGCACACGCACGCCAGGGCCGCAGGGGACGTCGCAGGGCGTGGGCGTGGCCCATCTTTGCCGTGAGTGGGTGTGGACGCCCGGCTCGTGGGCCGGCTCCGGCAGCCACAGGCGCGTCCGGCCGGTTCCTCCTGCAGAGACGGGTGGAAGGGCCACAAGGGTCGCGCGTGTCGGTCCCGCCCGTAAGAAAGGCTCCGCGTGGAGCGTGTCGGCCCAGGGCAGCGTGTCCCTGCGTCCCGCGCTGCCCCTGCTCTGGTCCCTGCAGGACGCTGCCCGCACGTGGCCGAGCAGCGCGCTGTCTCGTCCCCTCACCTCGCCCCCCAGTGCCGCCCCGTGATCCCTCGGCCGTGACACGGGGCCGAGCCTCCCGTGTCCCTCAGGCCGGCGGCCGCGAGCGTCGGGCCCTGCGCCCCCGGCGGCGCGTCCACTCGGCGACTCTGGGCTTGGTCTTCTCGGCACTTCGTGGACGGCACGGGCGTGTGCGTGTGCGGGTGCGTGTGCGGGTGCGTGTGCTGCACACCCACGCCAGCACACCCACGCCAGCGTGCCGGGGTGTGTCAGCCGTCTGCCCAGAGGCGGACGCGTCCGCAGAAGGCAGGAGGAAGCGGGAGGGAATTTGGGGAAGAGGGAAGGGCCCGGGCTGACGTCGCTGCTCGGCCGTGGCACAGCCCATGCTCCCGCTGTGGGGAGCGTCAGGGCGTCAGGAAGCGGAGGGAACGGGGGCGTGGTCAGGGGGGGTGACCCCTGCACGGGGGGGGGGGGGGGGCAGACCGCTCCCTGCACTGCGTGGTCCCTCAGTGCTGTCACTGCCGCCCTGCCCTGTCCTGCTGCTGCTGCCGCTGCTGCTGGCGGCTCTGGCTCCAGGTGAGGGGGACGTCGGTGCCGGGGGGAGGGACAGACAGCGGGGTGCAGGTGCCCGGTTAAAGAGCACCGAGTGGGGGGCCGTGCCGGCCCCTCTGAATCGGCCCCGCACGCAGCCAGCTTGCAGCGACAGCTCGCACAGTCCCTGTGGCGGCTGATTTACGGCCCGGGCCCGGGCAGCTCTGCGTGCACGGCGCCTCGCGCGGGGGGACGGGGCTCCCGTCCCGGGCTCCCCAGCAGCGAGCGCACCGGCTCAGAGCTGCCGCCGGGGAACGCGGCCCTTTGTCCTGGGAAGTCTGTGCCTGGTCTGAGCTCCCGGACTGACGGACATCACAGCGAGCTCACAGCCCACGCTCGCCCCGGCGTCCCCCGCGGCCCCCCGCATGGCCAGTCGCTGTGGTTTTGGGGGCACGCCCCCTCCCCGGGTGCTGCTGGCAGTGGCTGGAACGTGAGAAGCGCTGTCTGGAGCTCGGCTCTCCAGCTGCCTCCGTGAGTGTGACACAGGAGCCTGTCACACCAGGTGTGGGGGGGGGGAAGCTCGGGGCCCAGCAGGGACTCAGCACAGCCCCGGGGAGCACAGGGCCAGCCGCAGCTCGCGGAGGGGCTGCGCGTGCCACAGCCCCTGGCCATGCTGCACGATGCGACCAGCCGCTGACCGGAAGGACTGCAGTCGAGGGGTTATGCGTTGGTGTCGCGGTCACCAGCCCCGCAGACAGAGGTGGGGGACCAGCGCACCGCGATGAGCTGGAGAAGCAGGAGGGCGTTCGGTTTAGAGGAAGCCAGATGGGGAACTGCCCAAGCGGAACTGGCTGGGACACGGCTCAGGCCTCACCCCTCGTGGGAGGGGGCGCGCACTGGGGCGAGGCCAGCCCAGAGCAGGGGGGCGGGGGCCTGGGGGCAGGGCAGGGGAGACGGGCTGCATGCGGGCAGCGGTGGGGGGCGCGGAAAGCTGAGGGATAGGTGTGGGACCACGAGAAGGTGCCACGACCCGGAGGGCGGCTTCCCCCGCCCCCTCCCCGGCCGGCCGCCCAGACGCGGGATGTGGAAACCAAGGCAGAAGCAGACAGCAGCAAGGGGAACTGGGGAGCAGCCGACGGCGGGAAGGCGACATCCTGTGGGTGTGGCGAGGAGCCCCCCCCCAGTGTGCAGCCCCCCTCGCAGAACCCTGCACGCGGGGAGAGGAGACAGCTGCGTCCCCACTGGGCGGACAAGGACACGCGTGCACGGCCGTGGTCGGGGGCTGTGCTTCCCCCTCCACAGAACGTGAGGGTCCCTGTGAGGGACGGGGCGGGGCGGGAGGCCAGTGTCCCAGGCTGCACAGTGTCCCCCAGGGAGCATAGCCAGGTGGACACAGGTGGCACTGCCCAGCGCGGCGCTGCGGCCGCAGAACGTGCTTAAGGGACACGAGGCCCCTCAGGAGCCCCCGGCCGCTCAGAGACGGGCATTCACTCAGCACACATGCAGGGGATGTCCCAGCACGGGGGGCTCGGTGTGCGAGGTGAGGGGCAGCCTGGGGCGGGGACACGGTGACACAGACGTGACAGGTGTCCGCAGCGTCAGGGTCGGTGACGATGGGCACGGGGGAGCCGGGGTAGGGGAACTGACGAGTCTTCTGTAGATAGATGATAGATGATAGATAGATAGGTAGGTAGATAGATAGGTAGGTAGATGGATGGATGGATGGATGGATAGATAGATGATAGATACATAGATGATGATGATAAATAGATGATAGATGTAGAAAATAGATAGATAATTGATAGATAGATAGATAGATAGATGATATATCATAGATGATAGATAGATAGGTGATAGATATAGAAAATAGATGATACATGATAGATAGATGCTAGATAGATACATAGATGATGATAAATAGATGATAGATAGATATATCTTGTGCGGCTAGCATGTCCCTGGACTGTCCTGTAAGGGCACGTGGTCCCCGTCCCCCGCCCCATCGCCCCCGCCCCCGCCCGTCCGGCAGCCTCAGTGCGTTCTCCGTGAGCGCCAGGCTCCTTCTGGTTTGTGTGTCCCCGTCCTGTGTTATCTGCACACACAGGTGACACCGCGGGGTGCTGGCCTCGGTCTGTGCGACATTATTGTGGCACAGGCTCCCCTCGTGGAGCGTCTGGCTTCGCCGTGACCCGTCTGAGCCTGGTCCTGGAGCCCCCGACGGGCGTCGCCCCCGTCACACCCTCTTCCGTGCGCGTGCGCGCCACGGCCTCCGCGCAGGGACCGTTTCGTTCGCCCCTCCCTCCCTCCCGCTCCGCCTGCTGGTTTTTAACGCACGCTCGTTAGTCGTTGCGAAACTCGTGCTTTAAAACCAGTGAAGAAGAAGGTGGAGACGACCTCGGAGGGCACGCGAGACTCCACTTCTCGTGCCGATCCCCAAATCCACTCTGCCTGTTGAGACAGGTGGGGAGCGAAAGGGACACTCAGGGAAGGGGCACCGATTTCGTCCCCTGAAAGTAGCACATGAAAGTATGGGCCGTGGGGGCCGTGGCCCCGAGTCCCGGCCGCGGCATCAGGCGGGGTGACAGGCGGGGTGACAGGCGGGGTGCCGGGCGGGCGTGCTGACACGTGTGTGACAGAGCCACAGGCCTCTGGGGAGTCCCCGTCCGTGCCGAGTCGGGGACGAGGCTCGCTCGTCCCCGCCTGTCTGAGGAACCTGGCTCTTCGCGCAGGAGGAAGCCAGCAGGTGGGCCCCAGGCTGGGCCACGGGGACGACGGCCCTGTGCGGGGACAGCAGAGCGGGGAGGCGGGGAGGCTGCACACGACATCGCAGTGGACGCCAGCCCCTGTCCGCCTCTGCTCTGCCCGGGACCCCGCACGGGGACGGACAGCGGCCACGGCAGGGGACAGTGTGTCACGCACACATGCTCCGGGGGCCTCGCGGACGTGACAAACCGGAACGAGGAGACGGGGCGTGCGGGTGTCCTGGGGTCGGGGTGAGCTCGGGCAGCACCCCCGCTGGGCCCCCCGCCTGGGGTCCCGTGAGGCTCGGTTTCCTCCCAACGTCACCCTCCGCCGCCAGGCCCGCCGTCCCCCGAGAGGCGCCATGGGGCCCGTGGCCGAGGCCGTGCTGCTGTCGCTGCTGCTGCAGCCGGCGCTGCTGCTGAGCCAGGAGCACCCGGGTGAGTGAGCGCGTGCTGCCCCGTCACCGCGCCCGCGTGGGGGACGCGCCCCGCTGTGTCCGTGCCCTCTCACTGCGTCCTCACGTGGCCGGCACGTGGCCGCCCTCTGCCTGGCAGTGTCACACCCCACGGACCAGCTGTGCACCTGCGTGGCTTCACCTGAAAGCCATCACAAGGGCGACCCCGGGGCTGAGGCCGGGGCTGCCAGGCGCCGGGCGTTTGCGCCGCCCGCTCCACACCATTCCCCCATGCAGCCCTCGGCCCCCAAGTCACCAGCCCCAGTCTAAACCGACGGCTTCCCCAGCTTAGGACCAAACACGCAAAGCCTCGTAACCCCCTCAGCCACCCCACGGGGTCTGCTTCTCGTCCCCACCTACGTCTCCCCCGGACCAGCAGCCCCTCTGGTCGGGGCTGAGCTGAGCCTCCCCCTCCGTCCCCCGTCTCCGTGGAATGCCGGTGACGGTGGCCCACGGCCTCACCGCCGCGGGAACTGCACGCACGGCTGACTCCCATGCGTTGGGGCTGCGTTCAGCCCTACGGCGGACCCGTCCCCAAGGAGCAGGGACGATGGGAAAGGGGGTTGTCCGAGGACGGGCCCAGGTCTGGGGCCACCGGGTGGCGGGGACGGGGACGGCAGGTGCCCACCCTGACCGTGGCTGACAGGACGGGGGATGCGTAGGCCTGGCCGGGCGGGGGCCGTAGAAGCAGCGCTCAGCTCTGCACGCGGTGACCCCGTGCTCCAGGTCCTGCGGCCGAGGCGCCCCCGCCCCACCTGAACCTCAGCTTCGACCCGTGGACGATGGCGCTGCGCTGGGACTGCGGAGAGAACACGACCGCCGTCGGCTGCCAGATTGTCCACGAGGAGAAGGGACCCGTCTTCCTCAAGGTAGGACGGCTTCCAGCTCCTGGGACCCCGACGTCGCGGTCCCCGCCTCTGCGGCGCCAGGGCCCGGGGCGCCCCTGAGAATCTCGTGCCCGACGCCCTGACGTGGAGCCGGGCGGCGATGCTGGCGCCGGGCAGCGCGGCGAACGCAGATGAAGCTTCGCTCGCCCGCCCGCCGCCCGCCTCCCGCTGTGCGGCCCGGTTCCTGACAGGCCAGGGACAGGGACAGGGACCAGCCCACGGACGGGGCTGGTGGACCCCTGCCCTACATCGGTGTCTCCCCGTCAGAATACGACAGCAGCAGGCAGCAGTGAGAATCACTGCCTGGGACACAGGGCATGGGACATGGGACATGGGACACGGGACACGGGACATGGGGCACGGGGCAGGGGACACGGGGCAGGGGACACGGGACAGGGGACACAGGGCATGGGACACATGCCGGAGCAGTGCTCCCCCTGCCCCGGGGACGTGCTGGCCCGCGAGCGTGGCGTGGCCGCCGGGGCCTGAGTGTCTGCAGCACTCATGCGTTCCCCGGGACCCGCGTGGCTTAAACAGGTGGGGGGACAGCAGACGGGCCCGCAGGAAGGGGGACAACTATCTGGCTCACCAGCCGGCCCCCGTTTCCAGCTCAAGGGGAAGCCGTGCTCGTGTTCCTCCTGGGGCTACGCCCTGCACGCGGGGATCGCCTTCAACGTGACCGTCAGCGCCGGCCGGAGACGCATCTCACAGAGACTGTTCTACGGCAACGCAGGTAGGACGGCGCCTCGCCCGTCGGCACCCCGAGGACTCGGAGGGAACCCCCTTTTCAGCTTCCTCCAGACGCGACTGGAAGATCAGAGGGCCACATGTTTAAGGTGAAGAGCTCGAGGTTGTGCCACCTGTGCGCATCGGGAGGTGACTGTCACAGTCCAGCGACTTAACCTCCTACCCATCCCCCCCACGGCCGTTTCCTTTCTCATCGTTCTATGTTCCTCATTTTATCTCATTTTTTTAGATTTTATCCTATTCTACCGTATTTTATTTTATTTATTTTTGTTTTAATCTGTGTTTTGCTTATTTTGTTCTATTCTACTTTCATTTATTTGATTTTATAGTTTATTTTACTTATTTTATTGCGTTTTACTTTATTTTATTTATTTTTATTTTACTTCCTATTTCATTTTATTTATTTTGTTCTATTTATTCTGTCCTGCCCTTCCTACGACAGGCGTCCCAACAGGCGTGGGGGGATGTGTCACTGGCTTTGCTGTGCCTGTCCCCGAAGCTTAGAGATACGGGGCAGGTGTTCGCGCACCTGTTACACATCTGTACGTCTCCGCGGATCTTTAGGCCATGGTGTAAGAAGACCGCTCAGAGATTTCAGCCGTGCACGTGTCGCGTGCGGCCGCGGTGTTGGAACCCGTCCGGGTTGGCACAGGCGCCCCGGGCAGGTGCACGTGGGTGCGGGCACTCTCCCCCGTGCCCCCCGACCCCCGGGGCCCTCACTCTGCGGGACGAACTCTTGCTGTGCAGGGTCGTGCACGCGGCTGCAGCCCCGGCCGACTGGTGTCGGTTTTGTTGCTCATGCTTCGGTGTCATCTCCAAAAACCGGTCTCCGCTGTGAGATCAGGACCCGATGTCATTCTTCGGCATGTGGGTCCCGCGTCGCCATCATCGGTCACCATCGGTCCCTTCCCGTTGCGTGTTGTCGGTGCCCTCATCACAGACTGGTCACGAATGTGCGAGGTTATGTCTGGGCTCTCTAGTCAGTGTCACTTGTCCCCGTGTCTCCTCTTCTGCCGGCACCATACTGCCTGGATTACTGCAGCTTTGCGATATCTTTTGAGGTCAGAAAATGGGATGTTTGCGGCTTTATCTTCTCGCTTTCTTAATTCCCTTTCTGAATAAGCTGATGCCGACGTGTAGAAATACGACTGATGTCTACACGCGGAATTCGTGTCCTACAACTTTGCTGAATTTCTTCATCGGTCCGAACCTTGTTTGTGTTTGTCTGGTGTTTGTTTGTTTGTTTGTTTCGTGGGAAGGGTTTTCTGAGTGTTTCTACCTTGAAGGGATGTTGAAGTTTGTCAAATGTTTTTGAGATACTCGTGTGTTTTCTTTTCGTGCTGTGAATGCGGCGTGTGGCACTGACTGATCTGCATATGCTGAGCCATCGTGCCTGCCACTGGGCCACGGCTTGTCACCTTTTCGACGTGCTGTTGGGTTTGGTTTGCTGGTATTTGGGGACAGTCCTCAGATCTGTGTGTATGAGGGACAGTGGCCCGTGGCTTTGTGCTCTTGTGGCTCCTAGTCCGGCTGTGAATTCGGGCGATGCTGTCTTCCTAAAATGCGTTCGGACGGGTGCCCACTTTTCTCTGTGGAGGGTGCCACGGACGTGTGGGTCCGCGCGTCTCTGCGATCCGGGGGCCGTG
>PVKZ01007300.1:0-24575 GCA_004027375.1 Macroglossus sobrinus | reverse complement strand
GCCGGGCTGTGTCACCAGCGAGTGTGGACCAGCAGGGAGGCTTCAGGAGGAGGGCAGGGCGGGCAGAGCCAGGGCGGGTGACCAGGTGGAGGGGAGGGGGTGGCGTGGGAAGTGGGAAGCAGAGAGGTGGGACCAGAGCCCCCCTGGACTGGAGGGCCTTAAGGAGCGGCCACAGGGGGGCTGGGGGACGGCAGCCGGGAAACGCTGCGATTGGTTTTACAATCGTCCGAAACGTCATTTACAGTGTCCTTCGAACGGGCCTTTCCGCCCGTCGCCGGGTAGGACAGGCAGGCGTCAGAGTCTGCTCCGGCACGGGGCAGAGTGGGGCTTTACGGTCCGGTCGGGACTGTATGGAAAAGGGCGGGACAATGACGAGCAAACACTAAAAACAAACATTTAACCAGCAGAGTTTTGTTTCCACATCCTCAAGGCCAAGCCCTTGCCTTTGTGCTGTGCTTTCCTGCTGACCCTGGCGGGGGTGGGGGGAGCGCCTGACCTCAGAGCCGCCCGCCCCGTCCCCGCCCCGTCCCCGTCCCCGTCCCCGACCCCACGGCAGGCCCAGGTGTCGGCAGGCCCAGGTGTCGAGCTGAGGCTGAGAGACAAGGCCAGAGCGCGGGGGCGCGTGTGAAGGGCAGGCAGGTGGGGGCTGCACACCGGGCGCCCTGGACGGCTAGGACTGGAGGAGGAGTGAAGAGTTCAGGAGGGAGGGTCGAGCTGTCCAGCGGTGGCACAGTGACAATAATAAAGGCAGCGGGGCTGGGGGTGGGGGGGGCTGTGCACCCGCTAATCCCCCAGCCTCCAGAGAGGATGACTCAGTGTCAACAGCCAGCTGCTCAGAGGGAAACCCGATCGGCCGAGCCCGGAGCCCGGAGCCGAGGCCAACAGGCTCCCTAATCTCCCGGCTTCAGCCCAAAGAGGGCTGGGAACTCGTTTCTTTTGTGCTGATGGAACTAGTATCTCAAGTTCAACCGTCCTCTGCTTTCATGGACTTGGTCTTCCTTTTCTAGTGAAGGCAGGATGGAGCGGACACGTCTGGCTCTGTCAACAGCCCGGGCCGCGCACCCCCGCGTCGCCCCGTGGTCGGCCAGCACGTGCGGGGCGCGGAGACCATCTGGTGGACGAGCGCGAGCGTCCGCGCCCCTGGTTCCTGGACGGGGGGTTCTGGAGGGGTTTACTGCCCTTTCCTCTCCCACTTTCCTGTACTGCTTGATTTCTGAAAATGAATACATGTGCCTTCTGTTTTAAAAACCTGTCAGCCCTTCTACAACGAGTCACGGAAAGGGAGAAAACCGCCCCTCACTCAGCCGCTCTCTGCAGCAGCCGCACACGCCTGCCCCGTGAGAACGACCGTGGCACCCTCTGAAGCTGAGGTCACGGAGGAAGTGCCGGCCGTGGCCACGTGACCGGAGGCCAGGTACGGACGGGCAGTGCTCGGGCGAGCCACACACCCCTGCTGCACAGTGATGGTGGTGGCTGTCCTCCGGTGTCACCACCCCTCAGACCACGCCCAGGATGCCACGGATGACCTCAGTCAGCACCGGCGACCTGCCCCGACCTCCCCAGGCCCGACCCCTGCCTCCCCCTCAGGGATCCGGAGCTGCCCCCCATGCCACGGCTCACCGAGCACCAGTCCCCGGACGCCCGAGACAGGCAGCGCCGTAGCTGCCATTCAGATGAGACGTTCTTGCTAAGCAGGGAGCTGCGGGGGGGCCCTCCCGGGGCCTGGCGGGGCGGGGGTGGCCTGGGAAGGAGGCCGGCGGGACTCACCTCCATCTTGGGGACCAGCAGCAGCTGCTGCTTGATGCGCAGGAAGACGGAGTCGAAGGCCAGCTGGTGGGCCTGCTGGTTGAGCCGCAGCAGGGCCGCCTGGGACGCCGCCAGCAGCCCGTGGCTGCCGGAGCCCTTCTCCTGGGACAGGGCACGAGAGGCGTCCGTGAGCACGGGCCCGACCGAGGCCGTCAGCTCGTCACACGTGTGCAGTGTGTGAGGAAAATAGTGTGTGGGGGGGGGGCAGTTCTGTACGACGCTGGTCCCCCAGCCGGGGCCCGGGGCGCGTGCCGCGTCGCGGGCACCCAGGCCCCGAGGGCGCTGGCCCAGCCGTGCACACGTGCGGTCCGCTCTCCCCGCCGCCCTGCTGCGCCGGAGCTAAGACGAGCTCACCGGCCAGCAGTTCAGGAAAAGTCACCTGTGACTGGCCCTCGGGGACACAGGGAGAGCGAGATCAGAAGCGTCACGACAAGCAAGCGTGATGGACGCGGCCCGGCCCCCGGCAGACCAGGCCGTCGCACGGGCCGTGGGCCAGCGTGCGCACCCCCACGCGCATCCTGAGGAGCCCCACGGGGCCCGGGGAAGCGCAGGGGGCGTGCACCTCGCTTTGCCGTTGTAGACGAACCAGTTACAACCACAGAAACGGACCGGATGGATGAGCAGTAAAGACCCGCGGGCTGCTCTAGGCCAACCCAGGCGCGGGGCAGGGCCCGGCAGGCAGGGCCGCGCTAGCGAGGCTGGGTCAGGCTCGGATGCAGCCCGCGGGGGGGCCGAGTGCGGGGGGCGTGTCCTCCCCCGTGGGGACAACTCTGGATGGCACAGAGCGGAAGCCGCACCCCCAGCCCGCGGTCCCCCCGACTCCCCGTCCGCGCTGCGGGGCGCGTCAGCGCGAGGTGGTGCCGTAAATACGGCGGCAGCGGCAGCAGGCCAGGCCACGGCCCGAGCCCGCACGCACGCACGTGGGCGGGAGGCCGGGCCGGGGCCGGCGGGGGGACGGGCGGCCGGCGCACCTTGAGGGCGTACAGGATCTCCATCAGGCTGGCGAACTCGGCGGGGTTGCCCCGCTGCAGGTAGTTGTGCTCCTGCCAGGGGTTCCGGCCGGGGGCCTTCCGGTCAGGCAGCACGCCGTCCTGCAGCCCGCTCAGGCTCCGGGGGCTGTAGGAGTCACTCAGGTACCTCCCGGCTGTGGACAGGATCCTGCAAGATGGGGGGAGGGTTGAGCGTGACCCCAGGCACCGGCCCCGGGCTGGCGGATCAGGGGGCTGCTCCCTCGGGACCGTGCCTGGCCAGGCGCTGCCGTTTCCAACCAGCCACACGCGGCCCACCGGAACATGCTGCATCCCGACACGACCCCCGGCCGGCACGGGCAGCTGCCCCCTCGCCGCGACCCGGGCCGCCGCGCGGTGTGTGTGCGGACCCCCCCGCTGCGCGAGCACCGCTGTGTGCGGGGGCCGGAGCCGTGCGGGCCGCCCTCACCTCCGTCGTGGGGACGCCCCCCCCCGCCCACGAGGGCTCCAGGCCACACACCCAGGCGCCTGGCGTTCGGGGCGCGGGTGCTGCAGAGAGGCCCACGGAGGCTGGCCCTTCCCAACTCCTCCGAGAAAGAAAAGGGCCTCGAGGAGCTTCTAGGCGACCAGGGGCCTCTGGGGCCCCCAGCGAGGGTGACCTCCCGCGACGGGCGCGGACACCCGCCCGGTGTGCCCCCGGCCCCTCCCCGTGCCCGCAAGTGGCCGTGGCCGCAGAGCTGTGCAGACCAACGCGGCCCCCTGGCGGCTACGACCCCCCAGGAAGACGCCGCTGCGCGCAGGCGGCCGTGAGGCCGCACTCGCCGCCGCCTCCTTTCATAAACAAGCCCACGGGTCCGCCGAGGAACAACGCCTGCGCCGGCAAACGAGCCGGGGACAGGCCCCCTCGGGACCCGGCAGCAAGGCCACGGCGCCGCTCTCCTCTCTCTGGTTTGAGTGTTGACGGTGCGTCTGAGCCCACCCTGGTGACTCCGCCAGGGGCCTGAGCTCAGCTGGCCTCGGGCTCCCTGTTCACGTCGCGTGGGTCTTTTATCTGCCACACACGGCCGTCCCTGCTGCCACCGAACAGCCAGGTCGTCACCGTCCCTGTCCGCAGCCTCCCCGCCTGCTCCGGTCCTTCCCTGTGCCACTTACTCTGTCCCCCGGGGCCTCAGAACGCTCTTTCCAAAAACAACTCTGGCTTTCTTTCTCCCAAAGACCCCGCAGTGCCCCAGGGGAAAAGCAACACGCCTCAGCCGGGCACCTCGCAGGGCACCCCGGGCCTCCCCGCCAGCACGTGCCGGGGGCTCGTGCCGACTGCCTCCCATCCCCTGTCTCCCGCTGTGCCCAGGGACAACCCCAGCTCTTCTCCAGGCGCTGCCCAGGGGCTTCCCGGCCACGTCATTCCTGTCGCACCCCCACCCCAACCCGGCACCTCCTCCTGCTCTCGCCGGCCGGCACCCGCCCCGTGGCACGTATCACACTCCCCTCCCCTCCAGGACGACACGGCCTGTGCACAGAGGCCCCCCAGCGACCCCCAGTGAGTCCCCACCTCACCCAGAGCCCAGCTGGGCCTCCGGCCCTGCGTGGCCGGGTCAGCTCCGTAACCGCGTGCTTCCCCGCCCCCTGGGACGTGCCGTCGCCCTCACCCAGAGATCAGGCGAGCCTGTGTGTCCCCACGTGGACAGGCGTCTGGGGCACACACACACGCGCGTGGGGTGACTCGCTCCGGACGACTCAGCCGTGTCCGGGTTCTCACCACCGCCGCACAGCTCTATCTCGAGACGGGGCTGGTTCCGCAGATAAGTTCTTTCCTTAAAAAGTTACTCCGTGTGCCCAGCCCCAGGCCTCCCTGTCTCTCGTCTGTGAAACGGGGGGTGAGAGACAGAGGCTCCTCCCTCCCCCTCCCCGGCCGCGGGGAGGACCGGTGGGTGCGCTCCACCAACGCGAAGAGAATTTGTTACTGTTTCTATGAACATAGATTTGTAGCGTTTGTTCTGTTACTTTGTGGACTGTTTCACTTGCGCAGTGCGGGGCCGGGCTGTGACTGCTACTGGACTCAAGAAAACGAGGATGATGAGCTGATGACAGGCTACACCCCTTTCTCTTACACCCACAGACCTTCCTTTCTCACTTTTGGGTCTTCTGAGACCCAGACAGCGCGCCCCGCGCAGGCTGCCCCACTGCGCGCTGGGGCACGCGTGA
The DNA here is from genome assembly GCA_004027375.1 of Macroglossus sobrinus. Classification (NCBI taxonomy): domain Eukaryota; kingdom Metazoa; phylum Chordata; class Mammalia; order Chiroptera; family Pteropodidae; genus Macroglossus; species Macroglossus sobrinus. The sequence goes on along the minus strand of PVKZ01007300.1, from coordinate 19,599 downwards.
GCACGGGCTCACGCGACAGACGCCCACGCCCTCGGCGCCGGTGGTCCTCAGTGTGCGGGCTGGGGGGAGCCCGTGACTGCTGGGCGGGCTGGGCGGGAGGATGGACGCAGCCCTGCCCGCTGCCCAGCTCTCCCGCCACCGTGAGGACCCCCGTGAAGGCCCCTGGGCCCCGAGGACAGTCGCGGGCTCGGCAGTGAGCGCACGGAGGGGCGAGCCGAGCGCGGGCACCCCGCGTGGCGCGGCTTCCCCGTCACACGTCTCCAGACTCCTGGGGAGGGGCGACAGCGCTGTGCCGGGGGTGGGGGGAAGGAAGGAGATCCGGGGGGCTGGGCGTTCTGACGGGACACCGCCTGCACGGGGCGCTCGGGGCAGCGGCGCGGGGAGGGGGCGGAGGGCCTCCTCCGGACACGGGCCCGGAGGCGGGCTGGCGGGCGCCACCACTGCAAACACCGGCTCCCCGGGGAAACCCTCCAAGTCCCGGCGACTGACTCGCAGACAGGCCGTGCGGCCCCGCCCGTCGCGGCTCGGAGACATCGCGTACTGTTCCCTCGTTTAGACCCCACGCCCGCAGTCTCATAAAGACAAGGCGGCCGCAGCCCAGCGGGTGCGAGCCCCGCCCTCCCCAGGTGCTCCATAAACGCGCGACGATGGCCGTCACGGCCGGCGTCAAGGTACACACAGTTCCTGAACTCTGTGGCCTCGGGCTGGACCGTATGCTGTCGGCGCCGTGCTGTGTCACGTCCTCCCCCAGCCAAGAAGCCGGGGACCGGCCCGGCCCCCTCCTACCTGCTGGCCAGCTGCTGCTCGAAGTCCCCACACTGCCTCAAGAGCTCTCCACAGGTGGCTATGATCCTAAACAAAACAGAAGGCACTTCAAGTTCAAGTGTCTGGAATGCCAACATTGACAGCACAAACATTGTCTCATTCATAAAAATTCGAACTATTCCCTCCTCGCAGGTGTGCTGGGCTCTGTGAGAGCATTAACCCTTTGATGAACTGCCCCGTCAGTCAGAAATGAGGATGAAGGGGGAAGGCTGGTCCCTTCTGACACCCTCAGGGCACAGAACTCTCGGCTACGCGTCTCAGTCCCACACACGTTACAACCGGAAATAATGGCACATTTCCTACTACTCAGGTGCTTGAGAAAAGGGGCTGGAAATAGTTTGTGTCTAAAATGTAAAAGCCCAAATTCGTCATTTGACGTCCGTCAGAGGCCGGCCCTTTGCCAGGCACAGAAGAGAACACCATCTCGATACTGGAAAATTCTCTCTCTCTCTGATCACGTGCGAGGCTGGGGAAGATGAGACCGCGTGCTTCTCAGAGACACAGCGGACTGGCCCCTGACCTGCCTCCATCAACGCTCTGATTTTCAAGGCCTTTCACGCGGGGCCTCAGACGCCAGCCACCGGGTCCTTCAACACCAGACCATAACGTCAGGACAAATCCGTAAGAGGATTAAAAACCTCTTAAGCCCAGTTAACGTTAACTCCCTCTCGCAACGCCTGTCATCGCCAGGGCATATGCGTTCCACCGGGAGGAGGGTTTATAAGGAAGTGAGCTGTCCCGCTGGCCTCGGGCACAACGGACGACCTGTGCACAGGATTTTCTCGTGCCCCGAGCCACCACGGGTGGCAGGGGGCCCAGGCAGCCTCAAGGACATTGAATTCCATCAGGAAACTTCAAGTGTCGGCTGAAGCCCCCGAGGGACGCTGCAGCTGGTCCCAGGCGGTCTGCCGCACCCTGACGAAGACGGCCCGAGGGGGGCCTCGCCCGCCCCGCGGGCCACGGCGCTGAGACCCCCGGGTCGCGGGCGCCGCGCGGTGTGTCTCTCAGATGCACGTCCGTGAAGAGAGACTTTAAAGGAAAGACGTGTCCCGATTTCTTTTTGCGTCAGCCCAGCAGGACGGCGCGAGGCCACACGGGGTGGGGACCACGGCACGACAGGGACCCGAGCCGGTAGGTCAGAGGCTTCGCCTGCCCGCCCGCGGGGTCACAGCCTCGCACGTGGGCCCTGTGCGCCCCGAGCTTCCCGTTCTGCAGCGACGTCACACGCCCACGTCGTGTTAAGTCCGGGCGCCTGACCCGCACCAGGCTTGTCACGGGCTTGTCTGGCCCGCTCGCCTGCGGAAGCGAGGCGGAGAGGGCCGGGAGCGCGCGGCGGCCTCACCTGACGCAGCTCTGGAAGGCCGTCCAGTCTTCGAGGAAGAGGGCGTCGGGGCCGGCGCCATCCAGCCGGCTCTTCCTCCGGACGGCCTGCAGCGCGCTGCTGAAGTCCGACGCGTACCTGCGGGGGACGGGGGCACCGCAGGGCGTGGGCGCCGGGCCGGGCCTGAGCACCCCAGGACACACATGGCTCCCACAGCACCCACGATGCCGGAGCGCCTTCGGGGGCCCCTCCGAGGGGCCTCACTGCCGGCAAGCCCGTCCGCAGGACGCGGCCTCCGGGCGGTGAGTGGGGAGCAGCCACGAGGACCCCGACTCTGGCCGCCGGCCAGGTGAGGGTGCTGCTGCTGCTGCTGCATCCCTGCCCCCTCCTAGCAGACGTGACTCTGGGGACGCAGGGCCGAGAACTGCTCGGGACAGTGCGGTCCCACGTAACACCCGCTGCCATCCCGAGCCCCGTCCGTCTCTGTAGGTTCGCCCGTGTGGACCGGTTCGTGTGGACAGAACCGTGTCGCACGTGGTCTTATGACTGGCTGCTTTCGCTTCTATGGATGTTTATATATGTTTTATTTTCTATTTCTAATTATACAACAAATGTGTGGATTGATGTGCCTTCAGAAAAACTCAGAAACTAACAAATGCCACCCCCACGCTCCCCGCCCCCCGAGTCTGCGGCCTGCCCCCCGCATCGGGGCTCAGCAAACCTTCCCTGCTACGGTCCAGAGCGCTTAGGCTCTGAGTGACCGGCGTCCATGTGAACCGCTCCGCTGGGCCTCGCGGCGCACGGGAGGCACAGGGGACAGGGAAGTGGACGAGCGGGGCGTGTGCCAATAAAACTGCATTTACCAAGGCAGGTGGCAGGCCCGCGTCGGTGCATGGGCCGGTCCGCCAAGCCCTGTTTTACAGGAACATAAACCTTTTAAACTATAAAGCGTTTCGGCTGTAAACGCACTCTGAGCCTCTGAGCTACGAGGACGGGGCTGGCCCTCGTGGTCTTGCACGGGAGGGCGTGCGGGGACACGGCCACGCCCACCACCCATGTGTCGTGAGCGCTGGGAGCATCGCCCGGCCAGGCACGGACCGTCGGCCCCGCGGGGAAGCGTCCTGAACCCCGCTCGGGAAACACAGCTGCCTCACGCGCTCGTCTCACGCACCCGTCTCACACGCCCCGTGAGGCTGCGTGTCCCTCTGCGGCTGGCTCTCGCGCTCCCAGGAGTGAGACGCACCGTGCGGGCGCGTGTTAGCTGCGCAGAGCCCCCTGGGGGCTACGCGGGCTCGGGCAGTCCCGAGAAGTGACGGGAGGCCAGGCTGCTGGAGGGCCACGTCACCACACCCCACGGGGCCCCCTCGGAGCACCCCCGGGTGCTCGGCAGCCAGGGCTTCCCCAGGGTCCACGGCAGACGTCGGGGACACACGCGTTCCTGCTGGGACGGACCCTGCCCTCCCCCTGTGGCCGCCCCGCCCCGCCCCCGCCTTACTTGGCGAAGAGGGCCTTCAGGGCCATCAGCAGGCCGCAGGTCCCCAGGCCGTTGGTGAACCGGACGCATCTGTCCACGGCGGCTGACGCCAGGCCGAAGAGCTTGCTGGCCGAGTGGCCGAGCTCCTGCACGCAGTCAAGGACTTCCCCGTGCTCCTGGCGAGGACAAAGGAAAGGCGCCTCAGGCTGCGGCGCGCCGGGTCCCTCACAGGGACGGCAGGGATGCAGTCCCCACGTGGGACGGCGTGGCCCGGTGGCCTGCGAGGTGACGGAGCTGAACCCGGGGCAGGAGGGCATGGTCGGCGCCCCCTCTTTCTGTGACTAACAGGGCCCGGCCCCCCGAGGCTCAGGCTGGACTCACACCCCCGTGCCAGGCGTTCCACAAGGACGCAGTGAAAACAGTGCTCCCAGCAGGGGCAGGAGTGCCACCAAAGTGGACAGACCTTCTAGGCGGCACGTGGCACTGCCACCACTGCAGGACCTGTCCTAAATGTCAGCTGACCTCCGCCAGACACCTCAGCACCTGCACCGGACTCGCCCTCTCGTCACCCCAGCCCACGCGGTGACCGTGGCCGTGGGGCGCTGCCCGTGGGTGCTCGGCCGCCGTCCCCGTCGCCCTGCCCTCCTCACACACAGTAAGGAAGTCTCCAGTCAGGGAGGTGACCGCCTTGTCCTAAGCAGGGACCTTACACGGGAGCTGGAGCGGCCTGTGCTCACTCTCCGGGTGGATGCCGCCCACCCCGCCCCCCGCCGAGCCCGCACCCCCCGCCCCCAGGGCGCCCCGAGAGCGGGCGTACCAGGGGCACCGCGCTCATCTGGATGAGGAGGTTGCTCGCTTCCAGGTCGCCGTACTTGAGCTGGTACGGCGCGTACGGGCCGTACACAGCGTCCACCAGCTCCGCGACTCTCCCCGGGCTGGGCTCGTCTGCAGGGCCAGAAGAGAGAGGCAGTGAGGAGCGAGGGGCCGGCGCTGGGACCGCGACCTCGTAAGGGACAGCGTCCTGCCAACCGGCTCCGCTGTGAACGGGGGCTGTGACAGGCGCTGCGGTCCCTGCCCCAGGGGGGACGTGCCGTACCAGGGTCTGCAGCACGCCAAGGACACCAGGCCCGTCGTGCTCAAGGGCCCTCATGAGACATCCCTTGGTGGTCAAGTTCAAGAGCCACCATGGGGCAAAGGCTCCACAGGAGACGCTTTCCGCCTCGGGCCTTCCCAGGCCTCGGCAGAAGCAGGTGCTGGGCCGGGCACCCCCAAACCCCACGTGTGGCTACAGAAACCGCCAGCACGCACGCAGGTGACCGGCCTCCCAGCGCCCGGCACGCGTGGCCCGAACGCTGGCTGCCAGGAGTGTCCTGCTCCTCTCGGCCCCTGCCCTGCACCCGTCACCCTCCCTTCCGAACCCTGCTGGGAGCGCACAGGGTCTTGCCACCACTGTGCTGTGACCGCCGTCGTCCCTTCTCCTTCTGTGTTCACGTCCTTCCCAGTCTGGTCAGCGGCTGCCCCTCAGGCTGCCCCCTGTCCTTCTCGCTTTCTGACACTAACTGTCCCACAAATGCATTAAAAATGCATTAAAAAGCTACAGTAACCCACAGTTAAGCAGTCATCAAACATTTAATGACATAAGAAAATTCTCCTTATGTCGTTTTGTGCAAAAAGAACATGTAAGATTGTACGCAACCGGTATTTAAAGATGAGTATAAATATGCACGTGCACTTAAAAGTGTATGTGTCTATGAAGAACTTACATTTGATCACTGGGAGAAACGAGACAGAACGCTGCCGTGGTTCTCGCCGAGTGATAAGGTTATGGATCGTTTTTATTCTCGTTTTCATTTTTGTCTGTGTTTCCAAGGTTTTTTTTTTTAATTAAAAAAATACTGTTTCGGACAACTCAGGAGGACACCTGAAGGGCCCTCGTGGCCGTGGCTGAGTGACAGCACGGCCCCGCTGGCTCTTCAGGGCTGCCCGCGTCACCCGCGGAGGAAGGGGGGGCCTGGGCCGGTCTGCTCCAGCGGGACGCGCAGCCGCACACCCTCCGGCCGCTGGGCGGGCACCTGGTCACCTGGGGGCCGCCCCCCCCCGCCCCCTGCCCTTGAGCCTCTCCTGCGACCACGGCCTGCATGGGGAGCGTGCCCGAGACACCCATGAATCACCGGGAACCCGAGACACACACGCTCCCTGGAATGTCCGAGTAATCACACCAAGTGTCATTAAAGACAACAGCTACGGAATAAGCCAAGGTGGTGACACAGCAGCCACACGGCAGGACGAGGCCCTCTGGGAGGGACTCCCTGAGTGACAGCAGCGTGTGTCACGAGGCCGGTGTTCCCTGAAGGTTGACGGTGCTTTCGCCATAGACGGAAACCAGCGGGGCACGCGCCCCCCCAGGCCCCAGCAGAGCGGGGGACGGCTGCTTACGCGCGGGGGACAGCAGCGCCGTCTCCAGCCCCTTCGCGAAGTGGACGGTGGCGGTGTGGAAGTCCAGCAGCCGGGCGAGCGCCAGCTCCGGCCCTGCCTGCTCCAGGCCGGCAGCCAGGCAGGCGGGCAGCGGCGGCGCCAGGTCGCCCAGCGTCTGGATGAGCAGCACCGTGGCCACTTCGTGCGGGTTCCTGAAGACCTGCGGAGGGACAGGGCTGTGGTCAGCGCCCGCGGCCACACGGGCACACGGCGCCCAGGGCCCCCGGCCGAGCGCGCCACACCCCTCACCCTGGAGCGCGGTGGGGGCCGGCAGCTGGCCACCTGGCGTGTCGCTGGCCCCAAGCACCCAGCTACTTTCAGACCTGTGCAATGGACTCCCTAGATGGCCCCCACGCGTGGCGGGAGGAGGGCTGTGACGGTGACAGTGCGGAGCTCGGGACGGGGCGGGAGGCAGGGAACCAGAGTTAAGGGAGCGGTCCAGGCGTCAGAGCTGGCGGCCTTCACGCACACGGGACGCCAGCCCGCGGCCACCCTGCCCCCCACACTGGCCCTCAGTAAGGACGGGGCCGCCTTCTACCCTAAGGGCCACCGGGCAGGGTGTGGTGTGCTGCCACTTCCATTCCTCACACCGCTCTGGGCAGAGCAAGTGGGCAAGAAACATAAACAAAACGCAACCACGCTGGAAAGGAAGAAGTAACGTTACCTTGGCTCGCAAATGACACGACCTTATAGGGAGAAAACCCTACCGAATTCACAGAAACGCTGCTAGAGAGTTCAACGAGCTCAGCAAAGTTGCAGGATATAAGAGAGACAAATATGAGCTGTTTCCGTACGCTAACAATGAACACTCTGAAAAGGGAGTTAAGAAAACAATGCCATTTACAACAGCATCAAAAAGAATAAAATACTTAGCGAGGAGCTGGAAGACTTGTACACTCAACACAACAAAACACTGCTGAGAGAAATTCTAAAAGACACAAATAAAACGGAAAACGTTCCGTGATCGTGAACTGGACGGCTTACTACTGGTAGGATGGTGAGTCCTACCCAAAGCCACCTACAGATTCCAGGCAACGCCTGTCAAAATCCCAATGACGTTTTCTGGAAAAAGAGAAAAAAAAAACATCCTGAAATTCGTAGGGAAATTCAGGGGATGGCAAATAGCCAAAACCACCCTGAAAAGAAGAATAGCGTCGGCAATCTCACATTTGAATCCCATTTCAAAACTTACCACGAAGCTCTCATCATGAAAACTGTGTGGGAGCAGCTCAAGGACAGACATGTGGACCTAAGGAACGGAATGGCGAGCCCATAAATCAGCCGTCACATACAGGGTCAAATTATTTTCAGCAAGGGTGCCAAGACCGTTTGATGGAGGAAGGATGACGTTATCGACGAAGGATGCTCAGAAAACTGGACATCCACACGCAAAGACAAAAGCTGGACCCTTACTGTCCACCGTATAAAAAGGTAACTCAAAGTTAACCACACGTAAATGTTAAGGGCTAAACTATAAAAGAAAACAAAGGGAAAAATTTGCATAACTTTTGATTTCACAATAGCTAATAATGCCAAAAGCACAGACCACAAAAGAAAAAATAAACCGGACAACGTGAAAATTGAAAAATTTTGTGCATCGAAAAACACCATCAAGAGAGCAAAAATGACACACACAGGATGAAGAAGGTATCTGCAAATCACATATCTGATAAATGACTACTGCCCAGCATATGTAAAGAGCTCCTACAACTCAATGACAAAAATAAACAACGCTGCTCAAAAATAAAAGGCAGAAGACTTTAACAGACGTTTCTCCAAATATGAACGGGCGATGAGCTCATGAGCAGACTTGAACATCTTTAGTCACCAGGGAAGGCCCGTCTAAACCACAGTGAGGTACCACTGCATACCCACGAGGACGGCTACTGTCACAAAAGTGGAAAATGACACGGGTTGAGGACGTGGAGAAACCGGCGCTCTCACGCCTCGCGGACGGGGATGTGGAAAAGGCCAGCGGCTGCTCAAAACGCTACACAGCCATAGCACGGCCCGCAAGCCCATCCCTGGATGCAGTTCGAAACTGAGAATGGGCACGCAGGTGTCAGCGTTGTCTACCACAGCGGGACACAGAGCCACCCGTCTACCGGACAACGGACAGGTGCTTCCGTGGTCAACGTTTAAACACTGCGAGATGCGGACGGTGGCACGTCTGCGTTCTTCCTGCCACGGACACCGTGACGTCGCTGCGGCATTTCCCTCTCAGAACCGAGGACATCCTCTTACAGTGCGACAGGCCAGTGAGTCACACTTAGGCTTGGCGTGATCCCTGCTGCAGTGTGACAGGCCACGCCGAGACGTCCCCATTGTCTTCTCGACGTCCTTGACGGCCTTTGTCATCAGGCAGGATGCGATCGAGGATGTGCGTGCGACTGCACTGAGCTGTCACGGCTTCTTGGTCTCCTCGTCCTTCCTGTCCGGACGGTGGCATTCCTGAGGGGCCCAGGACAGCTGTTCCTCGACAGTCCCCAGCCGGGAGGTTTCTGCATGTCTCCCGAGGCAGTGACAGGGCTGAGCCGTCCTGGCGGGGACTGCGCAGTGCTGCTCTGACACCGGAGTCCTCCTCGGCCAGCCGTGTCACCAGCCGTGTCGCCAGCCTCCCGCTCTAGCCTCTGTCCTCCCGAGGACACCGGGCCGCGGCGTGCTGCACCTGAAGCCGTCCACGGTGCCCCAGCCCCGCAGCGCTGCAGGGGACATGGCCTGCTCCCCGGACAGCTCCAAAGAAGGACAAGGCGGAGCCGCTCTGTCTAGCGGGGGAAGCCAGGCGTCCTCTCCGGGTGCTGGAGAAAGGGCCGAGGGGACAGTGCCGGCCTGGCTCCCGCCACCCGCCTGCCAGGCCAGGCCGGCCGGTCAGACCAAACGCTCGGCTCCGGGGGGCTCTAACTGGTTCGCCAGGAGAACTTAACGTTACGTCCCAGCCCCTCCCAGCACGCCTCACGTGCGTTTCCACTAAACCCACCGGCTCCCTCCCTCGGGCTCAGGGGTCCCCCCTCCTTGACAGCGACCGGGGACAGGGGACTCTCAGTTCACAGACTGCAAGATCAGAGCTACTGAATTAACCCAACCAGCCCCCAGAAAAACAGTCTGACGCTGCACAGGAGAACTAGTTCTAGACGGACCACAGCCCAAACGATAGCTGAAGCTTCTGGAGAACACGCAGAAGAGCATCTTTGCGACGTGGGGGCTGGCGATGGTTTCCAGGACACGGAAAGCAATAACCATGAAGTAAACACTAGTCGATTAGGCTTGGTCACAACCAGTACCTCTGCTCCCGCCACGGACCGGGAGAGGAGCCTGGCTGAGGACCCGCGCCCACAGACACGAAGCACCCCTGCGACCAGGTCACGCCAGGCAACCCCCCGGGCTTTTCAAACGGGCGAACGAGCTGAACGGACAGTCACGGAGGAGGAGAGACGCGCGCGTGAGTGAGAGCTGCACCCGTGGTCACCTTTGGTCACGAGACACGCGGAGACAGCACTGCGAGCCCACCGGAATCACTCAAGTTAACGAGACTGGCAGCTCCCGACGCCGGCAAGGGGGTGGGGCGATCGGAGCGTCACGGGCGGGGGTCGTGGGGGAGCACAGAGTGGGAGCACTCGGTCCCCACAGACCCGTGAGCCGGCAGGGCCACGCCCAGGTGCATGCCCGAGGGGTGGGAGCATGTGTGTCCACAAACACCGCAGGACCACGTTCAGAGCGGTGTCACGCACAGTGTCCCCCCGGAAGGGGGGAATACAGACCGTGGCACCTTCGTACCGGGTACCAGGACTCAGCAGTGACGAGGGACAACCGACTGACGACGCACATGGCGTGAATACGGCCAACAAAGGCCCACCGAACGGAAGCCACACCGCGCTGTCCCGCTGTCCTCGCGTGCTGACACCGGCTACGCGGCCTGCGGGAGACACGAGTCGTAGGGCGGCTGGCGCGGGGGCGCCGGCACGAAGCCCGCCCCAGGAGAAGCACGGCGGAATTTTCTGGGGCGGCGGCTCTGCTCTCTATCGGGCCGGTGAAACACGTGTGCGCACCGAGACACAGACTGCTCCCACCCTCACGGCGTCAGCGGTGGAAGAGGCAGTGCCCCGAGAGTGAGTGCGGACAGACGGGGCCACGGAAAGCCAAGACCACACAGAAACCGTGACGCTTCTACGGGACGCTGGTCTCCATTTTCCTGGTTCTTTCTTTCTGGTGTTTCGGTCTGGAGCAGGTCGGTTCGAGAAGAGACTGCCTTGCGTGACATCACCTGTATGAGGCGTTCGCTCCAACTACACAGTCAAGTTCATTCCAGCAAATGAATGCCAAACACTTGAAGAGTGAGTCACGCCTAATTAAAACACAGATGTCCTAAGCCACGCCACAAACAGGCCCGGTCAGCCATCACTCAGAGTAGGTGCCTCCCTTCTGAGAGAGGGCGCAGCGCAGCTCCCGGCATGAGACCCGGGGACAACAGCCCCCAGTCCTCGCGGCCGGACACGCCTACGAACTCGGGGAGAGTAGTGACGGGTTAGGTCCCTCCGTCTCACGCCCGCCCCAAGCCAGAGGCGCCTTTGCGATCACGCTTTCCCCCGGAGGCAGCGTCCCATCGAGGGACAGCAACGTTAGAGTGGGTACGCTGTACCCTAAATCAAGATAAACAGGGCCTGCTGACCGCACACCACCTGACTGAGGCCGCCTGCCCGTCTAGATGGAAGATAAGGCCTTCGGGTGCCAGGGCCCCCTGCTGAGCCCGATCAGATTCCATTTGAGATGCAGACAGGAATGGTGATAAGGGTTTTAAGGAGACCTAAGGTTTGACAGCCTTGGGTCTGGGCGCTTGTCCTTTAACTCCTCAGGGGATGGCAGAAAACCAGGAGGCTCCTGGTGCAGTGCCCTGCAGCGGACAGAGAAGCCCCGGGGTCCCCATCCCCTTGTCACCCGGGCCCTGCTCTCCCCAGACCCCTGCGAGCTGTTACCTGCGAGGCCCACTGCACCTGCGTGTGCCACGCCCCGAGCAGGGTGTCGTAGAGCCCGGCGAGCTGCTGGTCCAGCGGCAGGTCGCTCTGGCACAGCTCCTGCCAGGCTGCTAGGAGCTGCGTCTGCACCGGCAGAACAAGGGGGTGTGAGGGGAGCGTCAGGGCACGCCGCCCTCCCACCGGCCCTCCCGCCAAGGCCGCCAGCGGACCGCAGCCTACCCTCCGGCACGAGCGCCGCCCCTCCCCGCCCCGTGTGGCCAGGTGCTCCAGGACAAGGCGGAGAACCCCGCTTGTCTGTGGCCCTCTGTGCTCTCCCCCTGACCTTGTCCCAAAGGGGCCCACAAACATCCACTCGGCAGCTACTGCCCCGCGGGACAGGCCTTGGGGGTGGGGGGCCGTGAATGGAGAAGCACTACTGCTTTAACACAGGTGCCCGCTGGGCTGGAGGGCACCGGCTCAGCCCAGGACCCCGCCGGCCCCAGAAAGTACGTTTAACGCTTTAGGGGAGCCGGCAGCGGCTCGCTGCCCGCCCGCGGAGGGTGTGACAAAGGCCACGACAGGAACCCCCCTCAGAACACTGAACACCGAACAACGTCTCAGCTGTACACGAAACCCGGTTGTTCGGTGTTTGTGAATCCACGGGACACACGCGGGTGCTGCCTCTCCCGGCTGCCAGGGGCAGGCACCCAGAGGCTGGGCCGAGAGTGCCCCCTGCTGGCTAACGCCGGGAGTCCGGTCAGAGCGAGGAGGCGCGGTCCCCCGTGAGAACCAGGACGCTGCCGCCCAGGCTGCCAGCAGTCCGGGTCGGAACCAGCACCTCACCTTGTGGCATCTGTAGTAGTACGCCAGCAGCTGGGGCATCCGGTCGATTTCGGTAAACACCTTCACGAACACTCTGGCCTGCTCTAGGGATATCAACAGAAAACGTGTCACCTGCTGTCCGCAGCTTTCGCAGGGCAGACGGGGACGCGCGTCGGCCAGTCCCAGCAGGTCCCACTGCGACAACGGAGGGACCCCGGGGCGGAGGCCGCGAGCGGAAAGGAGGCAGAGTGAAGGGCACACACGCGTCCCCACAGACACTGCGCGCCCCGGCTGCCTGAGCACCGTGACCACGGTGAAGACTGGCCATCAGCAACGTCGCCGTGACACGGGGACAGGAGAGGGAGCGGGAATCGGGGCCGCACTGGACGGGGAGGCCCGGGCTGTGCCGCTGAATGCGAGCAACCCTGACCCTGGGCACCGCGCAGGGGCAGGCGGGCACCTGCGTCCCCCCTCGTCCCGGCCCTGAGGCAGAGCCGAGAAACGTCGACGTCAAGGGGGCGTCTGAAATGGCCATTAGGCGACCTCCTTTTACATGACGGGGCCTGCAGCCCCGAGCGGACGCCGCGGGGACAATGCAGGCTGCACCGCGTGAGGCCGCAGCTACTCGGCCACTCCCCAGCTCCGGAAAGGGCCACCGCACATGGCCCGGCCTAACGCCTGCACGGCGACCAGCAGACCTCCCGTCGGGTGCCAGAACTGACGGCTCGTTGCTGCCCCGGGGCCTTTGCACATCCCGTCTACCCTCCCGGCTCTCGGCGTGCCACCCACCCCATCAGAGGGGCTTTTCCCGACGACGCCATCCCCTCCCCGGGACCAGTCACGACCCACGTTCTCCTCCCCCTCAGACGCGGAAGCACCACGAGGGCTGTGACCCGTCCTGCCTTGTGTCACTGTTCCTAGAAATGAGCACGGCATGGGGAGGTTCTCTAAAAATGCGGCAAACTAATGACTGTTTTTGAGGGCACTGTTTTGCAACAATGTTTAAGTAGCAGGTTCCTGGCGCAATAAAGAGAAAGCTGAGGATAAGAAAAAAACCTGCCCGCAGCCCTGTGACAGCTGTTAAACACTGTCCCTGTTCTGGTTGATTTCACAGAAGGGTTCTGAACAGAAACTGCTACAGTGTTTACCGTTCTGAACATAATCAGGACTCTAAAACCTCTCCCCAACACAGGATTTGTTATTTCTTGAAACAAATAACACAGTAGAATTTGGCAACAGAGTAAACCCATTCAATAAAAGCGATGTGAAAACTTAGAAGCCATCACATGGGTGGGTCTTCAGCCCTGACAGAGGGATGCAAGGTTTTCAAGGTTGGTGCATTAAGCTCATAAAAATGGCATTTTGATGGCTGGCTGTCGAATGGGGGGTGAGGGATGGGAAAGGGGGGAGGATTAAGAGGTACAAATCGGTAGGTACGAAATAGTCACGGGGATGTGGAGTACAGCACGGGGGATGTAGACAGTAGTACTATAATAATTCCATACAGTGTCAGGTGGGTACTGGATTTATCGGGGGACCACTCAGTAAGTTACACCAATGTCTAATCACTGTGCTGTACACCTGAAACTAATATATTGTATGTCAACTATAATGGAAAAAAATAAAAATATAAAAAAGCTTTAAAAATCAAGATGAGTGCATTAAGTGAAACAGACAAGTCTGGAGCACACCCAGCCAAACGTCAGGCACCACACAGAATTCTTAAGGCCACAGATCCTCCTGTGACTGGTCCAGAGGGCCCAGAGACGGGGCGGCGGCCGGCACTCACCCACGGACTGCGAGGTGAAGGCCGCGACGATCTGCGGGCTGGCCAAGGCCTCCAGCCTGTTCTTCAAGGCCGCCAAGTGCACACACTTCTCCGAGTAGTCGGCGGTGTCCACGAGCATGGCCAGGCTGTTCTGCATGCCCGTGAGCTTGGCGGAGATCACAGCCACGTCCTAGAAGATGACAGCGCCTTTTTAAACACCCCGGCCCTTCAGTGCATCGTGGACAAAGGACATGAATAAAACCACAAAATAAGGAAACGGCCCGTAAACATATTTGCTATTATTAGTGCTCACATAAACAGAAATTACAAGGAGACAGTGCCGTTTCCCTAACCAATGGGAAAAACTCTGGGAAATCACAACGGCTACTGTTAGTGAGGACACCGCACATTCATCCTGTCTTTCCGGAAGGCGATTCGGCAGCATGCATCAATAGCCTTAAAAATATTCAGGCCTCTGGCCTGGTACACCCTCTCCCAGAAATCGGTCTAAGGCAATAATCAGAGGGACACAAAGATATTAATGTATTATGATAATTACTGTGATTTTAGAGTCGTAATAACAGAAACCTGGAAGTAGCCTAATCTTCCCTAGTATCAAATAAAGCGGAAATTACGGTCACTCGTAATGGCACGGGGAATTCTGTGCAGCCGTGAAAAGCATTAATTACACAGCAAAGTACAACTCACGATTAAGTGAAATAAGATGACAAAGCACGTAGACACGAACATATGTAAATGTCTATTACCTACAATATATGCGTACACACGAAAGAAATACACACACAAGCACAAATATGCACAAATACATAGGAAAGTACTAACAGACACAAAAACTATCACTACAGAAGAAAAATGAAGATAGTTTTGTTTTCTTCCGTGTGTTCTTCTGAACCGTCCAAAGCCCCTAGATTAATTTCGTGGCTAGAATAAGTGCCACTTGAGAGGGGCGGTAACTGAGTGCAGCCATCAGGGGCGCGGTGTCTGGGACAAGGACGAGGAAGCGCACAGCATGGCCCTGCAGGTCACAGCTGCTCACGCCGGGACGGAGAGCACAGTACAATGCGAGAAGCGAGGCTCAGTGTCACGCGAGTGGGGACCACGGAAGGAGCCAGCAGGAGGGCGGAGGCAGGAGGTGACGCTTCAGCTGGCCCTTGAGGGGCGAGCGGAGGTCTAGCGCAGGGTAAGGAAAAGGAGCAGACGGACCACGGACCGTTTGGGCAGAGCAAGGCGTGAAGGGCGTGCGGTGACAGTCGTGAGCAGTCACCAAGGCCTTCCCGACGCAGTGACCAGAGAAAGGCAAGACAAGGCCGCACAGTGTGGAGACAGCCTGAGTCCATTCCTTAAAGGCCAATGTGAGAGGCCGAGGGACAGGGAAGTGACCCGTGCCCAGCTCTGCCTCAGAAGGTCCCCCCGCCACCTGAGGACAAACTGGAGTGTGGGGGGGACTCCTGGCCAGGAGACCCACGGACTTTTGCTGTTTATTCCTGCTCGCACATCTTTTCCCGTGTGCATGTGTAACTTTTTTAAAAACCTTTAAAAGTTTTTAAAAATAGCAAGAGATGACAAACAATTCTCTGTGCTTTACAAGTGAGAGAGTTTCTCCCACAGCACCAGCTCGTGTCTCCCCGATGCGCCAGCGCAGTGGGTCATGTGTCGCCCACCCGCAGCCAGGGGGCCGGGACCTGCGCTCTGGGAGGCCGTTAGCTCTCGTTCCCCGCCTCTTGCTCCGGGGCTTCTGAGCCACCCAGGGACTGAGCAGCTCCGGGAAGCAGAGGGTGTGAGGCGGCAGGTGCAAGCCCCGGCCTCAGACCCACCCCCCCAGATGTGCCCGCTGTGCCCCGCCCAGGGCGACACGGTGCTGAGTGAACGGTGCCTCACCGGAAGGGACATGGCCACAGCCCTCCACAGGGACCCACCTGCGTCTTAAACGTCTCCTCGATGTCGGCGCTCAGCGTGCTCCACTTGTCCGCCTCCTGCAGGGACTGCGCGGCCAGCTGCATCCGGGACTTCACCTGGTCAATGTCCACCAGCACCTGGGCGGGAAACGGGCCCAAGGGCGTGGGAACCGAGGGAGGGCGCCCTGAGCCAGCGCCGCGGCATGCCTGCCCTGGGGACCCGTGTGCCCTCCACCTGCCCTGGGGAGCCCCATGCACCCCACACTCTCAGGCTAGCATCGGGGGCGCTGAAGAGCGAGGAAGCCGGCAGAACGCGCAGAGAGGGCTCTGCGCGCAGCGCCTCCCAAATCCAGCCCCGGCGCCGGCCCGGCGCCCGAGTACCTACCTGCATGGACTGCGCCGTGTCCTGCTCGAACTTCCTGATGTCCTCCTTGACGAGCACCATCTGCTCCCTCAGGAAGGTCGCCTCCTGCCGCAGCGCCTCCACGTCGCGCAGCACGCGGGGCATGTTCTGGAGGGCCTGGAGGCTCGTCTCTGCGCGAGGGCACAGACGCGCATGGCAGGTGAGCAGCGGCCCCGCCCCCAGGAGGTGCCAGCCGGTCCCCCGCGGAGGGGATCCGAACGCCCTCGCCAGGGCAGGCAGGCTGCCCTCTCCGGCCGATCTACCGCTAGGACGTGCAAGGAGCCGCTGGGCCCCCCTAAGGACTCCTGAGGGGCTTAAATGAGATGTTTGTGCCCCAAAGCGGCACCACCAGCACGCCGGCCAGGGCGCTTGGGCACTGTGCACCGCTGGGTCCTTCCACTGTCCATCACTGTGACGGTCCTCACCGCGCCAACTTCTAAAAAGATCCCCCCCCCCCCGTTTCCAACGACTGCGGGGAGAGGGGCAGGCGTTCCCAGACTCAGGAAGGCCACGGCCCGCGGCACCCCAGCTGATGGCAGCAAGCCGCAGACGGGGCGCGCTTCCCAGCGCAGCGCCACCTCCCGGCGCACGCACAGCACACGCGCCGGGGTGAGCGCAGGTGCGAGGGGCACTTAGACGCCCCGCGGGGACCTCCCGGCCGGCAGGGGGCCGGCGGGCAGCCGCGGGACGGGGACGGGGCCGGGTCCGCCCGCCCCCCCCCCCCGATCCGGCCCGGATCGCCCCGCGGCCGCTCACCCTCCACGGCGTGGTTCACCTCCTGGATGAACAGCTGCAGCTTCATCACCAGCGTGGCGGCGTGGCCGTCCGCCTTCCCCGCCGCCGCCTCCTTGGGGCCGGCCCTGAAGGCCGCGTTGATCCACTCCTTCACGTCGAAGTCCTCCGCCAGGAACCTGGAGAAGTCCATGGCCGCGCGGGCGCTCTGCGGGCGGCCCTGCGATGGCCGCGGTGCGGGCCGGGCTCGGGGGCGGGGGCGCGCGGGGGGCCGCAGCAGCGCCGCTCGCCGGTCCGCGCCGTCAGGCAGCAGGCCCTCGCCGCGCGCCGTACTCCTCCCGGAAGTGGGCGCGTTACCATGGCGACCGCGGCACTCCGGAAGTCCGGGCTGAGGAACGCCCCTTCCGCCGGCTTCAGGTCCCAAAACCGCCCTGTCCGCCGGGCCCCCGACCCGCGCTCTTCGCGTTCCTACCCCGTCGCTCTGGCCGCGCGGGGACTCCGCGGTCCCCACTGCTTTCTCTAGCCCGCAGCACCGACACCTCGGAGGACCTCCCTTGTCATAGAGGCCAGCATTTAAAAAATGCCACTTACCCGTTCTCGCGCGCGGCTCCGGAAGGCTATATATGTAGGAGCCTAAGTCCACCAGTGGGGAAAGCTGGCTGCCTACCTCTTAGGAGCGGACGGATGGGACGGACGCCTTAGGTGCCTCCGGTATGCCCCTCGCCCTTCCCACCAGCTGACCCGTTTTAAAAACAGCTTTATTGAGCAAGAAACTTAACAAGACTCAAAGCTCATGCGTTAAGTATGCCATGCAATGATTTTCAGTAAATTTCGAGCGTTGTGGCAAAGCCACAAAGACGGTTTCACCAGCCCCAAAGTCCCTTGCTGCCCATTTGCACCCAATCTCCCACCTCCAGCCTCGGGAAACCACCATCCGCCTTCTGTCCCTAAATGGACCTTTCTGGGCATTCCAGGTACTTGGCATCATTCGCCGCGCGGTCCTATATCTGCTCATTTCACTGAGCGCGTGTGAGTAGTTTGTTAGGTTGCTGAAGTGATCCACTGTGTGGATCTAACTCTACCCACTCACCAGTCGGTTCACATCCGTGCCCTCCAGCTTAAGGATGTCTTGAAAAGCGCTGCTATGAACATCCACATTTGTGCGGACACACTTTCATTAAGAAATCCGTTTACTTTTTAAGAAACTGCCAGACCCATCCAGGGTAGTTATATCGCTTTACATTGCCATTAACGTCCGAGGGGCCAGTTTTCTGCAGCCTCGCCAATAAGGATAGGTAGTGTTGTCACTTCATTTCCCTAACAACCAATGATATCGAATATCTTTTCATGTGCTAATTAGTTGTTCATGGTAAATGTCTTGTGCTTCTTTTTGTTAAGTTGATTTCAAAGTAGTGTATTCATTTTTATGCTATTGTGGATAAATTTTAATATTATAGAACAATTGATTTTTACATATTTCACATATTTACCTTGTATCTTTCGGCATTTACTCCTATTTTGAACTTCACCAAAATTTTAAGTATTTGCTTTCATTTATTTTGAGGTAAGCTTTAAATAGTTACGGGCATGGCAAGTCTTCTCATGTACCGGAAGCCAGGTGGACAGGCTAATGGCAAACCGGAAGTGAAATGTGTTAGCTAAATGCTGTTACATATATTACCTCATTTAATTCTCAAAACACGAACCACCCTACTGTCCGCTTTACAGGGGAGGGATCTGAAGAGGGTGGCCCAATTGCCCTAGGTCACCTGGCCACTTAGAAGCAGCGGTGAAGCTAAAGGACAGGAGGACAGCAGAGGGTGACTTAATGACTTCCAACTGTTGTTAGGTTCAGATCGCAAACTTTATGAAGCCGACGTGTCTGGGGCCTGGGACACTGACGTGTTTTCCAGTGTTGATTTCAATAATTACCCGTAGAACATTCATTCAGGAAGGCAAAGAGTTCTTACGCTTTGTAAAATGCAAGCTTTCTCGGAATGGGCGTGGTGCCACTGGGACGGAACTGGACACGGCAGCAAAAGGCCAGGACGGGTTCATTCCGGCCGCCACTAACCGTGCGATGAGAACGGGACCTGAGCGCCTCTGCTGTGTATGTAACAGAAGGTGTGGCTCATCTTATCGGAGGACCCGGCTGCCTTCCTTGTCCCTGCTTTGTTCTACCTCCTTCCACACGAAAAATGTCAGGCCGTGCTTTTGAAAAACAAAAGTCCAACCATACCTAGCATTCCAGGGCATTCTTAGTTTAGAAAAGCAGTACCCTGGCTGACAGAATCTCACATTTCAGGGCTGGGCAAGCGTGCACGATTGCGATGCCAAGAATCTGTGACGTGTGCACACTGGCAGCTGAGCTGTTTTAGACCATCGCCCCAATTCCTACCTTCAGTGTCCGCTGTTCACATGTTGGGGGTAAGGGGCGGGTTCTTTTGGTCCTTAACTGAGCGTTTACCATGTTTTCCACATTTACTCTCTCCACAAACCACTTCCGCCCAGAGGCACACAGGTGGAGCAGTGTCAGCCCCCACTTAGGGTCCCTAGAGAGATGAAGGGAGCGGTAACTACAGGTGTAGCCAGAGGGACAAGAAGAAACGTGGCCTTGTCATAACAGGACAGGCCATCCCTGTGGCTGTGGAAAGGTGCCCTGTCCTTGGCAGATGGTGGCAGGAGGGCAGGGCATATAGCTACAGGGTGCCGGGTGCCAGCATGAGCAACTTCAATTGGATCGCATAGTTTTTCGGTCCTTAGGTGGCGAGTGCGATGGCCCAGAGGACTGAGAGGCAGGTGACGGCCGTGAACGGGGGGCGGGGGGGGGGCGGGAAGGCAAGATGCGGTGATATTAGCTACGGAGACCAGACGAGGCGAGCATGAAGCAGGTGCAAACAGAGCGGGTGTAGAC
>PVKZ01007299.1:0-24698 GCA_004027375.1 Macroglossus sobrinus | reverse complement strand
CTTACGTATAGTGAAACCATTTTTAAAAAGCTAGGATCTTCCCGTCGCATGCTACAACACGGATGAACCTCGAGGACATCATGCTGAGTGGAAGAAGCCAGGCACAAAGTGACAAATGCTGTATGACTGCACTCATGCGACGTTCCTAAAGCAGTCAGACTCAGAAACAGAAACTAAAAGGCTGGTTGCCAGGGGCTGGGGGGAGAGGCAAATGGGCAGCTGGTGGTCACTGGGGATCGAGTTTCACTTTTGCAAGTTGAAAACAATTCTACGGACCTGTTGTGTGACATGTAACTTTAAGTAGTTGAGATGATAGGCTTTCTGTGATGCGCTGCTTAACTCATGGAAGGATTTTACAAACGATTCCTCTTTTTAAAATAACGTAATTTCAACATTACTGGTATCGCCGTTCCATTGTGTTAGAGAAATGCCTTCAGGAGTTTAAAATGAGCCCCCTCTGGATTTGATGCACTTTAGAACATTACAACAGAAATCACTATGGGGTCACCGCCCCGCCCCGCCCCGCCCCACCCCGGCTCAGCACTGGGCAGTAGCAGCTCCCCGGGCCATCTGCAGGCCCACGTCAGGGACCTGGACCAGGAAGAGAACGACCTGGAGGGGTGCAGCAAGTGCCCACCCAGACCTGGGAGGCCGTGGCCCCAGTGTGCCTCCGCCCCTAGCAGCTTCTCTTTGGGCAGGGCCAGCCCCGAACTCTGGGAGAGAGGTCACCGAGTCTAGGGAAATGACTCTCGATTCAGATTGCTGTTTGTGGATTTGAGACTGGGTGACACCCGAGGATGTGTGCTTCAGCTCCGTACACCTGGATCCACCCTGCTTGGTAGGGTTGTATAACTACACGTGCTGGACACTTGGAAAAAGTGACAGAGAACCACTTCTACAGAACCACACTGATTCAGTATATCACACGTACCTGGCAAATACGTATTAAGTACTGTTGCATAAGATGTGGTGCGCAGGATTCTCGGAGAAGAAGAGAAATGTGAGATTCAGTTCCTGCTATCACAGTCTCGGGGTCCGGGTGGGAGATGTGACAGAAACTAAATGGCAAGATAACTCTAGAGAGATGGAAAGTAAAACAAACAAAGCATTTTTGTAAGTTTTCAAACAGTCCAGTGAGGAGGAAATGATGCCCAGTCTCACGAGACCACAGGGAAGGCAGAGAACATTAACGTAACTTAAAAGAACAAGCATAGATGTTGGAAGGTCGGAGAACAAACCGATGATTTAAAAAAAAAAAAGATAAAAATTACAATAACGTGAAGAATAGCGTTAGAGCCAGGCCAAACGACACGAGGCTTGCAAAAATTTGAGAAAAGGGGCAGATTCCTCTACACTTAAAGGAAAAGGTTCTCCTTTGCGGGAGGGGGGAAGAATGACATGTTAAAGTAAAATAAACTATTTTTATTAAAGAGTAGGGTGCGTACAAAGAAAAGCAGTCGAAGTACAGCATGGGGCAACGGAGCACAGTGAAACACTGAGATGTTTATCTGGTATTCAGTAAATGATAAGCTCCTCATATTCACCTTTTAAAAGGCATTTAGTACCATAAAACAAGATCTGTATCATCCAGGATAATCAAGAAATTTACGCATGTAATTATCCTCATCACCACTAGTCGTCTCTGAGAAATGGAATCCAGGCACCGTGCCCCAAAGTTAGAGATAGGCACATATTCTTTGTTATACCAGTGGGCACCAAAGAAGTTCTGGGATGTGTATAGACCAATAGGCTTTAACTTCAATCTCCACAGACCTAGCAAAGCTACGCTAGTATTTAGTATTTGGTATATAAACACTAAAAAAAGAAAGAGCTGATGACGTTTTCTGAGAATGATAAAGAAAAAAAAAAACAACTAAGAAATACAACGAACGAACATGTTCCTCTAGGGAAAAAAATCACTATGTCAACAACCACCACCAAAGCAATGACATGAGCAAAACAACCCCAGTTGATGAAATCAACTCCTGTTTCTATGTAAAAGTCATGGGGTTGTGCTTCTGGATAAAGCCTGCATACCGAACAGTGGGAAAACTGCCACATTAAAATAACCAAAATTGAAGTAAAGACTGCAAATCACTCGAGTCAAAGCTCCCGTGGTTTCAAAAAGAGAAAACACAACGCAAGACTCAGGGGTCGGGAGCGCTGGGGGGGCCTCCGTTCTCGTCACCTTTTGACTGGCTTGCAGTCTGCTGGCCCCCACCTGGCTGAGCTGTGGGGGCTGCTCGTCTTGCCACAGCCCAACGGTGCTGCCAGATCTTCAACTGTATCTTCCGGCACTGCGGCGGCTGCTGGCCGGCAGAGGACAGCTGGGCCCTCTGCTGGGGAAGGCCTTCCCCAGGCCCCGTCTGGGCACAGCCAGGCTGACACAGCACAGCGGTCTCGGCCTGCAGAATACTTCCTGTGTTACTGAGGTTGATGAGAATAGCTTGCTGGGTAGAAAAGGCTGGCCTTTGACCGGCTGAACCTTGTGCCCCCGACTCCTGCGGCACTGGCTCCGGAGGTCGAGAAGTGGACGGCTGCTCAACTTCTTGCTCGGGCATCAACTGGCAGAGCCACTGCTGCTGCTGCTGGGCTGGCTGCTGGGCTGGCTGCTGGGCTGGCTGCTGGGCTGGCTGCTGGGCGTTCAGGACGAAGGAACCCTGTGGAAGCCGGACTAGAGACAAGGGCCTGAGGCCTGAGGCGGTTTTCAAAAAAAACCGAACACCTCTTTGGGAAGGAGCCTGCGGGGCAGCGGCCTGTGCCTTGGCTGGCCGGCTGCTGGGCGTGACTCCCGCGGGAGCCGAGGCCCCGGTGGCGAAGCCCTGCTCGCCGCCCTGCTTGGGGTTGGACGGTCTCACCACAGTCTGGGCTCCGCCAGCAGGGGCCACCACCCTGATGACGCTGAGGCCAGCAGGGCTGGCCCTGACGTAGGTGCCCAGGGTTCTTGGCGATGAGCTGCCAGCGGACTGGGAGGCCGCGGGAAGCGTGCTGACACGGTTCACTTCCACCCGGCATTCCTGGGAGACACCTGGTGGCACAGAAGCAGGATCAGAAAACGGAGATTCACAGAGGCTGCTCGCCCGCTGTGGCGGGAGGCTGTTGCCCGAGGAACTCTTTCCTGAGCTCGAGGGCAGCCTGACGGCTGGAGGTGCGTGCTGGACCCCCTTCCCCAGTGCTGAGGGCTGACCTGGCACGGCCTGAGGCTGTTCTGAGTCCTCCCCTGGAGGTCGGCTCACACTGGCTGAGGCGCTGGGGCTGGGGCTTGTCTTGACTGGACTTTTGGTGGTGTTCTTCCGGGCCAATTCCTCGGACCCACCGACGACCCTCCCGGCATCAGTCTTTGACCCACATAGGTAACTGTTCAAACAGTCGTCTGCGGAGAAGCGGCAGGGTGACATCTGCCTCTCACATCTGGCTTCTTTAAGTGACTTTCTTTGCCCAGGGAAAAGTGGATCGTTAAGTGCCTGCACGGAGGTCGGCTCTGTCGCCTGGGACTGAGCGCCAGCTTCACGGCCAAGCGCAGAGCCATCTCTTAGCTGCAGGGCGGGGCGGGCTGCCGGCTGTGAGTCATCACGTTTGACAGACCTCTTCCCCTTAGCGTATTTCTCCACATCCACTTCTGAAGGGACCTCCAAGTCACAGGGTCGCCGTTTCCACATATCTACGGAGGTTCCTTTGGAGATTTTGAGGTCATATTGCTGGCCTGCTTGACGTTCTCTGATTTTTTTGCAAGCGGTCCATGCACTTAGCTCAGGAGGCAGTGGACGAGGAGGCATCTCCTGCCGCCGATTCTGGGAGGCTGCAGAGTACCGCTTGAAGTTCCTTCTCATCGGGTGACTGTTCATCTTTTGCCTGTTAAAGAGCAGCCTGTTTTCGGTGCAGGCTACTGATATACAGGGGTCAAGACACAGTGGTTCAGCTGTAGCCAAGATCAGCTGGCTCTCCAGCAAAAGTTTCTCGTCCTGGGTCCATGTCGGGTCATCGCTGGACTCTGCTATGGACTCTACGTCGCAGGCTAACGTCTGCATCGTCGGACGCAAGAGAATATGCCTGCTCTGGTAACGGGGGCCCTCCGTATTACTGCACTGCCTATAGTCCCGTATTTCTGCTATGACACACCCACAGTGAAAAAGGTTAACTGGAGCCTTTTCCAGGAAATCCACCAAAACAGGAGGTAATTCTTCTGCGTCCAAGTATTCCAGCAATTCCCCCTTTTCATAAGACAACCGGATGGGCTCCGAACAAGATCCATTTTTTCCCTTGAGCATCAGCGAATAGCCCTCCCTTCCCGGGTGCAGGTTGACCACTAAGCAGGGCAACGACTCTCTCTTAACGAGCTTCTCTAACAAGTTCACATTGCTCTTTAATTCCCCCGGAACCTCGGGCTCTTTCCCACATTCTTCAACATATATGTCATAGAGCTTTTCATGCAGAGTGCGTTCCCCGCTAGATGAGCTTTTCCTTTTAGGGGGTCTCCGTTGGGCGCTTTCAATGACATGGTCCGCACGATCCAAAGCTTGCTCTAAAGCTCGCCGCATCGTGGGAGAAAATAGGGGCCCTGAAAGAAGAGAAAATGCAAGTGCGTTGATGCACGGGGTGACTGACTATCCTGTCTTTAATAGCCAGGTATAGTTACGTAAAACGCCCCGATTCCACAGTGGAGGGACCAGCCCTACTTCAAAAGGGACACGACGCCAGGAAACCCGCTCCCCAAAAAGCACTACATACAACACTTACAGTTTGGGGGACCGCCTAGACGTGCGGGAGCCTCCACCTCGCAGAGCCTCCACCTCGCAGAGCCTCGTGCCTGCAGCCTGGGCCGGAAGTGGATGGGATATACCCCTTACCCCCCCTTCCTCCTCACCCCCACTGCCCGCCTCCGTCTCCTCCCAGTCCTGGGCGGGGGCGGTCTTTTGTGCGCATGCGCGCTTGCTGAGCACCCCATCCCCCACCCCCGCCCCATCCCACCCCACCCCCACGCCACCCCGCAGGCAGTCTTCAGGCCTCAAGCGGCAACCTATTGTCGACTGTTGTCGCCTGCGGGGCGCGAGGCCCAAGCGCCCAGGCTTTCTCTGGACGGCTGGGCCAGGCAGCGCCTTTTCTTCGCGGTTACCCCTAAAAGCACACACACTGAAGCAGAAGCAACCAACGAAATAATACATCCCTTCTGGGTGGGGTTTGAATACACACCAATTGTCCCAGGAATTCAGTGGCCGGGAAGGTCGTGGGAGGTGGTCATTTCTTTTCTCCGTGAGCACTGCGTCAAGGCTTGTGCACTGGTTTTGAAATCGCTGCTCATCAGTGGCAGGGCTGCTCCTGGTGTGCATCACCAACTTACTCACACACCTCCCTGAGTCCACATCCGTACCTCCAGGTTACCTCTCGCCTACCTGGAGGCTTTGGTGCAAGCATCGGAATTCTTCATTGAAACTTCCAGCGATCTCCTTCCTGCCTGAGGGTTTTCGTGTAGATGTGCACATAACATGGCATTCTTATGCATAAGTACTAACCTTTTCTCTCTCGCTGTATTACACTGAGGGGCTTGATAGTTGTTGCTGTTGTTTTTTAAGTGTGTGGCACATCAGTTATATTGTCCGTGAATTACAGTTCAGGATTAAACTGTTTCTTTTAGAAGGAGATTTGCATCTGAGAGGGTTGAGAACGATTGTTCCAGGTGATGGCAGTAAATTCAAAGGATTGCTTTCGACTGTAGACTGCAGCAGCAGTCCCAAGGCCGGATCTGGAGTGCCTGGAGTCTCAGATCATTCCCTGGACTGTTGTTCACCGTTACCCCTGATGCCTTGAAATCTGCCGGCCATCGGGAACAGGTTTTTCAAAGAACACCTTGATGTTTAGTGTAGACATAATGATAATATGATATGTGTAGTAAAGTCTCACAAGTGAGAAGAAAACAGGATAAACGGGTGAAACCCCCAAATTACAGACTACTGTAAAAGAAGTGTGTTCTTCTAACCCGGAGCAATTATGATGATTATATAAATAGTAGATAGAGCCTATTGGAATAGATTTAAAATCTCCTCGACCACGCGTTCCTTAAAGATGACCCTTGCTCTGGAATAGATAAAAATAATTGTCTCCTGGCATAGCAATTGTCTTTGGGCAAGTGTACACTTGTGGAGTGCCTCGAGGGGGCTTGAAATCCGTTTAGTCTCTTAACTCTTTTAAACATCCTTCCCTGCCTCTCTTTCTTCCCCACTCCCCCAATCCCCCCATGCCCAAATTTAGGTGAGGCGTAAGACTGGATAGCTAAATCATATGTTGCTATCCAATAATCCAAATATCCAACTTGAATAAAGCCCGAATTAATGAGGTCAGCAGGAGCTCTGACCCTCATTCAAAGCACTGCCTCATTCTTCCAGCTTGAATGGATGAAATGAGCTGCGGACCGGACTCTGGCAGGCTCCTCACCAGCCACGATCCCATCCCGTTCACTCTGTGTCCTCAGGAATCTGTTACGTCTGAAAAAGGGTCATTCTCTAGCAGTGGTCCTTTTAGGTGGAGAAGCTAATTAGAAAGGGCAAGCTCTGCTTTCTTGTTGATCCGAGCCAGAGATTTAGTTGGATGAGAAGTGGCCCGGTGGGCCTGTGTTTGAGTCCGCTCATCCTCCTCAAAATTCAAGGAGGCCGAGACCTCTGCTGGCTGCTCCTGGCCGGCAGACTACACTTCCTAGTTCTTAGCATGACAAAGGAGGAGGCCCGCGAGGAGCTGAGGCAAGTGAGGGGCTTAGGGCATCAGTGTGAAGGAGACACCTCCTCTCGGGTCGGTCGGGGCTCGGTCGGTTGTACCAGCAGGGTCAGTGCCTGAGATGCCTCACTTGCCTCGCCCTGTCCCAGCCCTGCCAATGGGCCCCTCGCCGCCCGGTGCCTGCCTCCTTCCCAGCCTCGTCCCTCTCCTCCCTGTCCCATGTTTCTATGGTGCGGGCACAGTCACCATGCCGCAGACAGGCCAACCCTTTCAGCGCTCTGTGCCCTTGCAGAGGGCTGTTTCCTCTGCTCAGAGGCCCCTCTCTGCTTAGTCACCTGCCGATCCCCACCTGCCCCCTCAAATGTCCCTTCCTGACTTCCATGAAGCATGCCTCCCTCTCTCTGCTGTTCCGCCAAAGCTCTCTTACCACATGCTTTGTCAGGGCCAGCCTTCACAGTGGCGTTTCTCCACACCCAGCCTCTGGGTTCTCGGAGGGCAGAGATGATGTCTTTTCCGCCTTCGTTCGGTCACCAACTTGGCCATCACTTGGCACAAGGTTGGCACTCCAGAATGAAGCACTAATTGACTCCGTGCTCGAGGTACCTCAAGACTCATAAAAACCCGTGGAGAAAATGTTTCATCCCCTGTTTTGACATGACAAAAATCACCCGGAACCGGGTCTTCTGACAGTGGTGCTGTGCTAGGCCAGGGTTTCTGAACCTTGGCACCATTGACATTTATTGTGAGGGGCTGCCCTCTGCGCTGTAGTTGCCAAGAGCTGCCCCTCCCTGTTAAGATAACCAAAATCTGCCTCCAGATATTCTATAATCCCCTGGAGGGTAAATTTGTCACCAGCTTGAAACCACCATCTCATGGTATCACAAAACTGTCTGGAGAAATGAAGCAGCAATTCCTAAACCCTGGAACATTTATACCTCAATTTCTAGGATAGTTTGAATGATAGATGTGATTTTTAATTTTTTGTTTGTTTTTGCCCATATTACTTTTATGGTTGGCCCTAAATTTTCTTTGAGTTAATTATTTTGAGCTAGGGCTCAGAATTTGCCATTTGAGCTGATAAATAAATAGAGTCCCTGGTTCGTGGGAGAGATGCAAACAAAAACATCATTAAGTCTTTAGAAGGTAGATTTTAAAAAATAAACTAGCAGAGATTTTTTTATTCATCTGCCTGATAAACAGTCACTAAACATTTTTAATTTTTCTAGGTTTATTTATATATTGAGAAACTTTGCTCATTTCAATAATTTTTCTTTGGTCTTCATTCAATATTTGTTTGTTCAGTATATGTTCTCTGCACTTTATTTTATTTTTTTAATGTCAGAGCATTCCTGGACTCAGTCTTCCCACCACTTTTTTTTTCTATTTACAGCCAATCCTTTGATGACTTCATCTAGTCTCATGACTTTAAGTACCGTCAGATGGTTTCTAAATTTATGTCTCTGGTGTGGACCTCTCACCTGAACTGCAGACTGAGAATGTCAAATTTCCTATTCACAATCTCCACTCCAAGATATGTACCCTAGAGAATTGAAGACACATGTTCACACAAATATCTGTACACAAATAATTCATAGCTGTATTATTTATAATAGGTAAAATTTGGATATAATCCAAATGTCCATCAACTGATGAATAAATAAAAAATATATTCATACAATGAAATATTGTTTGTCAGTGACAACAAATGAAGTACTAATACGTGCTATAACATAATGCAAAGAAACAAGATACAAAAAGCCAAATATTATATGATTCCATTTACATGAAATGTCCAAATTAGGCAAATTCAGAGAGACAGAAAGTATATTGGTGATTGCCTAGGGTTGAAAAGGGACTGGTAAGAAATAAGGAGTGACAGATAGGGGTATGGAATTTCTCTTGGGTGTGATTAAAATGTTCCCAAATTGATTGTGGTGATAGTTGCACAACTTTGTGGATGTATTAAAACCATTGAATTGTACATTTTTAGTGGCTAAATATGGTATGTGAATTATATCTTAGTAAAACTGTTAGAAAAAAGGTTCCACATGGCAAGGCATGGAGTCACAGGAGTACAGTGTACTGCAAAAACACAAGCAGTTTCGTATAACTGTTACAGAATGGGAATGGATAAGTCTAAGAAGGTGAATAAGGGTCAGATCATGGAGAACCTGAGGGCAGTGAAGAGCAACAAGAACATTTTAGGAATATTAATCAATATATGGAGATGGAGTTTGAGGGAAAGGGATGGAAAAAAGATGAGTAGTTAAGATTACTGCAATAGAGCCCATATTAGTTCATAAGGACTGAGCCAAAATGATGGTGGTGGGGACATAGATAGGGAAGAGAGAATACAAGAGATTTTTTAAGAGGCCAAAGCAACAGAATTTTTCAGTGATCAGATGAGTGGGCAAGGAAGAAGGAAAAGAAAGGTCTTTCTTACACATCTCTGTGTCCCTGCAACTTAACATGCCTGACACAAAATAGCGTCTAATAATGTTTAGTGAATTAATAAATGAATTAATGAGTGAATGAAGTGGATGATTTTCAGAGTTTCTGTTACCTAATAGAGACCTTTGGGACACAGCAGGAATTTTTTGTGTATGTGTGAGCTTGGGACTATAAATAACATTTAAAGAATGGACACTTTTGCATGAGGGGAATGGCTATTTCAGGGACAGGAAGAAAATAATGGTAGATTCAAATGTACACTTCATCTCTCTCAATTTTGCCTAGGGCCTGTGGAATTTTTTAATGAAGAATTATAAAAAGCCAGTAAACTCGGTCTAACTCTCTTACATCTAGGCTTTTGTACCCATTAGCCAAGTAGACAGAATCTATTCCTACAAGTAAGACAGAACACAGCTGCTCTACAATATGTATTGATCAGATAAGTATTATATTGAGGCTCAATGACATATGTAAGCAGTGGAAACCACTTAAGAGAATTTTGTTCTTCAATCCACTTCTCCTGTCCAGCCATGGCTAGCCCTACTCCACTATGATACAAACTTAGATGACAAAGCTGGGAGATCTAGCTTATGTATACTACACCTTGGAGTTGAAAGTTGTGACCTAATTTTCAAGAAGAGCAGAAGAATTTCTCTGGTGATAGATTATATATAGCAGATGAAATGTTTATATTTGTAAAAACAGGATGCTTTTACAGAAGACTCTATATAGTGACTTCTGAAGAACAAGAACTTTTATTTGTAGATTGGGGAGGGAGTTTTGCAGTTTTGACTCATTCTGAGCCATCAATAAAGTTATGGGCTATGACAAGTTGACTTCCTATGGACCTCCTATTCCTGCTTCAGCAAGAGAAGCTTGTGGATGAGTAATGGAAAATTCTGCATGTGCCTGGTATTTGAAGTATGCACAAGGTAATCCTGGGTCTAAGCTTGTGGGCAGTACTTGGGCTTATTTATGGCAAAAAGAAAAAATTCAAGGAGTGTCTGGAGGTCTTCCTACAGACCAGTTACTAATTAAGGTGATTGAAATCAAGTAGGTCTGTCAGGGACATTGTAGAAGAGGTGATTTATGACCAAGTAAGCCTTCTGTAGAAGGATTTCTTCTCTCTTTTTCTATCAAATTGATCTTTAGTTAAAATAAAATACTACTAGCTAACTTGGAATATGAATCAGGGTTTGGATCTGAGGAATAGAGAAAAATAACATTGAGTTTTTTCTAGGACTAAGGTTCTAGTTCAAGAACCTGTGACCATTTACAAAGATATATCTATCTCTCAGTGGAATCATTCTGTTTGCTTTGGGAAACAAAACCCCATCTGGAGTGACTCTACCCTAGTTTGGGCTACTCACATCTTTGGAGTTCCTGGGATGAACCCTGATGTGATTCAAGCCCTGAGGGCTGTAATCTGGAAATGTTTTCCTATTGAGTGTGCTCGGACACCCAACAACTACAGCTATACTTACTGTTCTGTACTCATCGTTTCTGAGCTAATACAATGGATAAAAAGGGAAAATTAGACTTATAAGAATCAGAAATCTTACCCAGTATCAAGCTTTACTAATAATTTCAAGGGTACAAGTAATCATGAGCACAGGCAAAGCAAGGGAAAGTTAGGGACTGCCAATGCAGCCCTCCTGGTCCTTTCTTGCCACCTTAAGATGCACACCAGCCCAGATTTAACATATAAGGTCTCTAAGCAATGCATGCAGTCATCACTTACAGAAAGGAGAAATACTTTGGTGATCGTATGTCTCCATTTTACTCTCTGATTATTATATAGCTTATATTTTTCAGGGAACCCTGCCCCACAAATACATGTATTCCAGGTTTGTTTGCCACACACAATTGCAGATAAACCAAGTACATCCTCCTATAAGCATTCCATAGATTAAGATTCTCCCAGTAGTTAATACTGTTGGTGTGTTTAACAGGAGGTTTGTCATTAGCATGTGTACAAGGAGATTTAACCGGCTCACATTTCTTTCCTTCTCAGGAAATCCTTCAGTAGGAGAGACTGAATTGTAAGATTCTGTTAACCCTTTCCTTCCTGGATTCCAAGAATGGGAGGTAGAATGCTTTCTGTGTCTGTTTATGGCTGTTCAGACTGTGGAAGTTCTAGGCAGTGGGGAAAATGTGCGTTTTGAGGTTGGACATACAGACAAATGACTCAACCAACTGAAGCTCAAATCTCGGTCCTTCCTCTTTCTATGTTACATTAAAAAAGTCATTAGATCTCAAGTCATTTCATCTGAAAAATGGGAACATTATCTACCTCACTGGTTTATTTCTATAACTACATAAAACTTTTTGTGTGAAAATACTTCTTAAATTGTAAGAAGCTATGTCCAGGTACTGTATTATTGTTATTACCAGTGAATATCTGCAGTCTATTTGGGTGTGCATTTGTGGCCTGTTCCAAGGTTGATGGCCCTGAACTCTGACTGCAAGGCCTATTAATGGCAAAAGCTCTGTGTCAGCATCATGGCATCCTGGATGACAGGAATCCTTTGTTTTGAGTATATAACCTAGATCCTGGATCCACTCTTATAGCACCACATTTTTCATAATATTTATTCCACTCTCTGCAATTACATATTTGTATAAAAATATAATAGTTAACATTTTGAGCATTTACTACCTGCGAAGTACTTTTCTATGCCCTTTAAGTGTAATATCCTATTTAATCCTCCCAACAACCCAGTAAGGTCATTATTTTTTATTTTTAATAATAGATTTTAGTTATTGTAGCAATAAAGTTATGGTATATGTTCAAAATGTTATGTCCTGTTTTGATCAATTAGTAATAGAATGTGAGAATTTTTCCGTGTTGTAGTCACCATGATTATCCTTTAAAAAGTTGTTAGACTTTTAGCCTCTTTCTAATTTTTCATAGGGATAAAAAAACTATAAAAAACATATTTGTGCACAAGAATTATATTTATATAAATCTTTTAACTTAATTTCTGTAGCTTTTCCCCTTAATTTTTTAAGGAAATGTTACATGTATATAGAAAAGTTCACATGAATGTTCAGCTCAATAAATTTTCGCAAAGTGAGCACTCATGTAACCAGTACACTAATCAAGAAATAAAGTATTACCTGCACCTGAAAGTTCCCCTCATGTCTCCTTCCAGTAATCACACCAACCCCCTGCCTCTCCAAGAGTAACCACTATCCTGACTTCTGACACCCTAGATATTTCAATTATATAAATGAAACCATACAATGTGTACTCCTGTATTTGGCTTCTTTCATTCAACATTTATTCATGTTGTATGTAGTTACAGTTGGTTCATTTCAAAGAAGGTAGATATTGTTATTTACCCTACTTAATAGATTAGAAAACTGAGTCACAGAGAGGTTAAGCTAATTTGCTCAGAATCACGCACTAACAACTGGCAGAGCAGAAATTTGAACCCAAATAGTTTGATTTCACTCTATTAATCATTATGCTATACTGCTCCTCATAGCTATTTATTTAATGTCTATCTCCTCCACTATACTGTAAGCTCCATTTTTAGCTAGCACCTAGCATCTAACACATCAGATGATCAGTAAATATTTCCTGAGTGAATGAGTAACAAATGAATTAATGAATATCAGATAGGTCTGTTTCAAAAACAATTCAGTGTTTTTACCTAGGTTGCTAGAAATGCATCAGAAGGTTCTGTATCTTTCCTTTGTTCACCCTGATTATGGCCATCTTCTCACACTCACTCTCACTACTTATGGTCACAACCCTCTGTTACCCATTTGGCAGCAGCGTCGTGCTAAAGAAAGATTTGCTTCTGTGTCTAGACCTTGGAGAGTTCCTGGGCCTCATTTTTCCTCCCACACTAGGGAAACTCTAGGGTAATACAACTTGACTGCTGCTTTAAGAGTTGGAATGACTCCTCTACAAGATCCTGCCTCTACAAGTTCCAGAGTAGTTTGAAATGATTACCTCACTTTTAACCCTCAGCTTCCTGTGCAAAATTTTGACGTGTATGATAGTTGTTTTCCTGAAACAAGGAGTAAATTCTGCCATTTGCAACAACATGGATGAACCTTGAGGACATTATGCTGAGTGAAACAAGTCAGCTGAGCGAAATAAGATAAATACCATATAGTCTCACTTACATGTGGAATCTAACCTTTCCCCCAGAAAATCCCACAACGCCCCCTCCCACAAACTCATAGAAAAAGAGATTAAGTTTGTGGTTACCAGATGTGGGGAGTGAGGGAAGAGGGGATTGAAGAAAGGTTGTCAAAATGTACAAACTTCTAGTTATAAGATTAATAAGTATCAGGATGTAATGTTCAACATGATGTCTATAGTCATCAGGGAGCTTGGCTTTTACACTTCTGTCCTCATGTTTCCCTGGCTCTTTCTGGCTCTTCAAAGCAGTTCCAATAACCTAAGAGTAATTTTTGAAAAATAGTCACAGATACAGACCATTAGAAGCAAAAGCACAAAGAAGCCAGGGAAGGGATGTGTTGAAACTGTAAATGAGATCCAAGGGAAACTGGGTGGGGCCCAAAGGGTGTCCATCTCAGAAGGTGATATGCCCTAGCAGAAGCTAACCCTGGAGGGTAGGAGGTGGAGTTTTCCTACAGTGCAGTAAAAACTGTATACAAAACAGATTGGAAGGAGGGGATCCTCTCTCTCTCTCTCTCTCTCTCTCTCTCTCTCTCTCTCTCTCTCTCCCTCTCTCAGGGGCAGAGGAGGCCTGTATACAAGGCTGAGAACTGTTATGTACTTCAAAGGACCCCATTCTCCTCAGTGAAGTGTTTAATGTCCTTAGATCTTTTCCTTTGGATTATGAGAAGAGAGAAATTTGGCATCCAGTTAAAAGTATTTTCTACCTTGCCATGCCATTAAGTTATCTCCAACTGGTCAGTAAAGTCTTAAATACATTCTCACCTGCTATTGTGGGGAAATGGAAGGTAGCCCACTACAGAGAGTGTGGCCCACTCCATATCACCCTCCACTACTCCATTGTCACATGGAGGAAGACATGGCTACAGGTGGTGGCCCAGAGCAGAAGCTCACAAAGCAAGAAAGGAGGTGCCAAGAAAGGGGGTGGATGACTCTGGAGCAGATAGATGACAAACCCCCTTTTCTCCAAATATAATAGACCAAAAAAAGGTCACCTTTGAAGAGAGTATGGAGAAGCTAGTGCTTGGGTTATGCTTAGAGTTTAAGTATCATACCAGATGTGAAAGGTTTTTACAAGAGATGACACCTTCATACCTTGGCCTCGTAAGGGCCAGACTGATATCAAAAAGGCAATGGCACAAGGCATTTACTCCCTGAGACATATGAACAGATAATGAACGATATTTCTAGAAAAATGTAGGCTAGGAGTCATATCTAGCTTTAATATCTGACAAAACTAAAATTATAGTTGGGGTTATCATCTTTTCTTAGTAATGCATTTCAACTGTAATTTGGTATTAAACAGTGTTATATACTTAGTAACATTAGTCAGGCTTATTAAAACTAATCTGATGACAAAATTTTTTTTCTTTTAAAATATTTTAAGTTTTTACTCTTTTCAAAATTTAAGATGACTAAATAGGAGGTACTTTGTCTACAGGAACTTCTTTGAGTAAGGTAAAATAGTGAGCTTGAATATACATATATTAAGAAATTCTGCTCTTCAAAAGGCACTGTTAGCGTAATATACATATGCCGTATTATTGAATTGTACACTTAAAACCTATGTGCTTTTATTAACAAATGTCACCCCAATAACTTTAATTTTTAAAAGACATTGTTAGAAGAAAGACAAGATAAGCTAAAGACAAGAAGAAAATATTGGCTAAGCACATATTCCTAAATGACTTGTATCCAACCATATCAATTAGTCTTAAACCTCATTGATAAGAAAACAACCCAATAAAAAATAGACAAAATATTTGAAGAGACACATCAACAAACATATGTGGATGGAAAATAAGCTCACAAAAATATACTCAGAATCACTAGTAATTAGGAAAATATAAGTTAAAGCCACAATGAGGTACACTAGGCACCTATTATAATGTTTCAAAACAGAACAAATTTGACAATACCAAGTGCTAGTAAAAATGTGGAGCGACTGGGACTCTAAATGTTGCTGTTGGAATTATAAAAAGGTAAAACCACTTTAAACATAGTTGGGTAGTTTCTTATGAAGTTAAACATATATCTACCATGTGACTCAACATTATCCTGCCTGGGGAGTTAACCAAGTGAAATAAAAACTTGTGTTCAAAGAAAAGCTGGTTTGCAAATGTTCACATAAACTTTGTATATAATACCTAAAACTGAAAACAACACACATATTTTTCAACTGTTAAATGGGTAAGCAAATCCTGGTCCAACCATACAATGGAATACTATGCGGCAAAGAAAAGGAACAAACTAATAATACATGTAACAGCATAGATGAATCTGACACGTAGGTATGTGAAGGAATCCAGTCCCCAAAACTGTGTGATTTATAATTCCATTTATATGACATTCTGGAAAAGGCAATCTATAGGCAAAGAAAACTAATCAATGTTTGCCAGGGTAGCTGAGAGGGACTGAAATTGACTCCAAATAAGCATGAAGACATTGTTTTGAATGATGGAACAGTTTTATATCTTGATTGTAGTGGTTGTTGTGATTGACAACACTTTTCAAAACTCACAGAAATGTATACTGAAAAGGTAAATTAGACTCTATGTATTACATTTAATAAAAAATTAGACTCTTGACTTCAATAAATATGGAACAAAACATATAACAATTGCAAGTTAATTGTCCTGCAATTAATTCAATTCTTTTCTTACTCTAGTATATCTTAGTTTAGCCATAAGCTTTTTCTGCGTGTACATCTATGTCAAGCTGCTGTAGGGGAGGGCAGAAGTTGGAGTACTTATAATCAGTGCATATGTTCAGTAGTGTTCTTGGAAAACTCCACGAACAGTATGTACTCAAAGAAATTTTAAAAACCCTCATCTTGTAGATAAACCAGGCAATTAGGGAGCTCAAGTGAAGGGGATGGCTGAGCCATGACAAGCACTGCCAGGCCAACTAATGCATGTTGAAACACACATGCAAGCAGGTTCGGAGCTTCATCCAGTGCACCTGTAGGCAAGGCAGCCTTGGGATCCTCCCAGTGGGAAGTAAGGAGTGGGTAACAGCCTCCATTTCTGACCATGTTGGCTTAGGTAGCTGAACAAAAAACATCACATGTAATTACCCATTTCACCTAGATAGAGTGCAATTTCACTTCTCCATATGCCCAGATATATCACATAGCACATTTCTCTAAAGCCTTAAGAGCGAATGGCTGACTTCTCCCTCTTACTTTGGGTCATAGGTATAGCGGATGCTTCCAGTGCCCTGCCCATCTCCCTGTGTATTTGCCATTCTACACACATGGACCATGTTACTGCAAGCACTGTGACGCTCTGTATAAGGGCATTCTCGGGCCACATCAGCATGGTTGGCTCTAGTACATGGCAACCAGGAATGACAGGGAATTAATGTCCCCAGGACTGTCCTCAGACAATGAGAGGAATGGATGGACAAATAACACCCCAGCTTCCTTACTTCTGGGGTAGAAAAACCCAAGGCTTGTTCTGTACTGTCTCCTAGAGGTCCCCAGCAGGGACCAGTGGTCCACAGTAGCCCCCTGCTCATGAATATGCCTTTTATTTTCTTTTTTCCCATTCCTAGCTTACCTCCCCTTTCCCTCAGCAGGGCTTCCTGGACGACTCCCAAATAAATGACTTGCACTCCCATTCTTTTGTCAGGATATGCTTCTGGGGAAACCTAGCCTAAACACAGTCAAGGCAACACCTGAAGATCTAGTCCATCCCATAACACAGTGAGCAGAATCACCTCTCTACAACCGAGTAGCACCCTGAAATGACAGCAAAGGGCTGCATTGGCATAACGCTCATGGTTTACAGAGCAGCACACGATTCACACCCCAGGAGAGATTGGCAATGTCAGAAACTTTCTGATCATCACGACTGGGAAGGAGAGCTCTGGGCATCTAGTGGGTGAGGCCAGGACGCTGCTAAACATCCTACAGCACAGAGGGCAGCCCCTCACAATAAATGTCAATGGTGCCAAGGTTCAGAAACCCTGGCCTAGCACAGCACCACTGTCAGAAGACCCGGTTCCGGGTGATTTTTGTCATGTCAAAACAGGGGATGAAACATTTTCTCCACGGGTTTTTATGAGTCTTGAGGTACCTCGAGCACGGAGTCAATTAGTGCTTCATTCTGGAGTGCCAACCTTGTGCCAAGTGATGGCCAAGTTGGTGACCGAACGAAGGCGGAAAAGACATCATCTCTGCCCTCCGAGAACCCAGAGGCTGGGTGTGGAGAAACGCCACTGTGAAGGCTGGCCCTGACAAAGCATGTGGTAAGAGAGCTTTGGCGGAACAGCAGAGAGAGGGAGGCATGCTTCATGGAAGTCAGGAAGGGACATTTGAGGGGGCAGGTGGGGATCGGCAGGTGACTAAGCAGAGAGGGGCCTCTGAGCAGAGGAAACAGCCCTCTGCAAGGGCACAGAGCGCTGAAAGGGTTGGCCTGTCTGCGGCATGGTGACTGTGCCCGCACCATAGAAACATGGGACAGGGAGGAGAGGGACGAGGCTGGGAAGGAGGCAGGCACCGGGCGGCGAGGGGCCCATTGGCAGGGCTGGGACAGGGCGAGGCAAGTGAGGCATCTCAGGCACTGACCCTGCTGGTACAACCGACCGACCCCCGACCGACCCGAGAGGAGGTGTCTCCTTCACACTGATGCCCTAAGCCCCTCACTTGCCTCAGCTCCTCGCGGGCCTCCTCCTTTGTCATGCTAAGAACTAGGAAGTGTAGTCTGCCGGCCAGGAGCAGCCAGCAGAGGTCTCGGCCTCCTTGAATTTTGAGGAGGATGAGCGGACTCAAACACAGGCCCACCGGGCCACTTCTCATCCAACTAAATCTCTGGCTCGGATCAACAAGAAAGCAGAGCTTGCCCTTTCTAATTAGCTTCTCCACCTAAAAGGACCACTGCTAGAGAATGACCCTTTTTCAGACGTAACAGATTCCTGAGGACACAGAGTGAACGGGATGGGATCGTGGCTGGTGAGGAGCCTGCCAGAGTCCGGTCCGCAGCTCATTTCATCCATTCAAGCTGGAAGAATGAGGCAGTGCTTTGAATGAGGGTCAGAGCTCCTGCTGACCTCATTAATTCGGGCTTTATTCAAGTTGGATATTTGGATTATTGGATAGCAACATATGATTTAGCTATCCAGTCTTACGCCTCACCTAAATTTGGGCATGGGGGGATTGGGGGAGTGGGGAAGAAAGAGAGGCAGGGAAGGATGTTTAAAAGAGTTAAGAGACTAAACGGATTTCAAGCCCCCTCGAGGCACTCCACAAGTGTACACTTGCCCAAAGACAATTGCTATGCCAGGAGACAATTATTTTTATCTATTCCAGAGCAAGGGTCATCTTTAAGGAACGCGTGGTCGAGGAGATTTTAAATCTATTCCAATAGGCTCTATCTACTATTTATATAATCATCATAATTGCTCCGGGTTAGAAGAACACACTTCTTTTACAGTAGTCTGTAATTTGGGGGTTTCACCCGTTTATCCTGTTTTCTTCTCACTTGTGAGACTTTACTACACATATCATATTATCATTATGTCTACACTAAACATCAAGGTGTTCTTTGAAAAACCTGTTCCCGATGGCCGGCAGATTTCAAGGCATCAGGGGTAACGGTGAACAACAGTCCAGGGAATGATCTGAGACTCCAGGCACTCCAGATCCGGCCTTGGGACTGCTGCTGCAGTCTACAGTCGAAAGCAATCCTTTGAATTTACTGCCATCACCTGGAACAATCGTTCTCAACCCTCTCAGATGCAAATCTCCTTCTAAAAGAAACAGTTTAATCCTGAACTGTAATTCACGGACAATATAACTGATGTGCCACACACTTAAAAAACAACAGCAACAACTATCAAGCCCCTCAGTGTAATACAGCGAGAGAGAAAAGGTTAGTACTTATGCATAAGAATGCCATGTTATGTGCACATCTACACGAAAACCCTCAGGCAGGAAGGAGATCGCTGGAAGTTTCAATGAAGAATTCCGATGCTTGCACCAAAGCCTCCAGGTAGGCGAGAGGTAACCTGGAGGTACGGATGTGGACTCAGGGAGGTGTGTGAGTAAGTTGGTGATGCACACCAGGAGCAGCCCTGCCACTGATGAGCAGCGATTTCAAAACCAGTGCACAAGCCTTGACGCAGTGCTCACGGAGAAAAGAAATGACCACCTCCCACGACCTTCCCGGCCACTGAATTCCTGGGACAATTGGTGTGTATTCAAACCCCACCCAGAAGGGATGTATTATTTCGTTGGTTGCTTCTGCTTCAGTGTGTGTGCTTTTAGGGGTAACCGCGAAGAAAAGGCGCTGCCTGGCCCAGCCGTCCAGAGAAAGCCTGGGCGCTTGGGCCTCGCGCCCCGCAGGCGACAACAGTCGACAATAGGTTGCCGCTTGAGGCCTGAAGACTGCCTGCGGGGTGGCGTGGGGGTGGGGTGGGATGGGGCGGGGGTGGGGGATGGGGTGCTCAGCAAGCGCGCATGCGCACAAAAGACCGCCCCCGCCCAGGACTGGGAGGAGACGGAGGCGGGCAGTGGGGGTGAGGAGGAAGGGGGGGTAAGGGGTATATCCCATCCACTTCCGGCCCAGGCTGCAGGCACGAGGCTCTGCGAGGTGGAGGCTCTGCGAGGTGGAGGCTCCCGCACGTCTAGGCGGTCCCCCAAACTGTAAGTGTTGTATGTAGTGCTTTTTGGGGAGCGGGTTTCCTGGCGTCGTGTCCCTTTTGAAGTAGGGCTGGTCCCTCCACTGTGGAATCGGGGCGTTTTACGTAACTATACCTGGCTATTAAAGACAGGATAGTCAGTCACCCCGTGCATCAACGCACTTGCATTTTCTCTTCTTTCAGGGCCCCTATTTTCTCCCACGATGCGGCGAGCTTTAGAGCAAGCTTTGGATCGTGCGGACCATGTCATTGAAAGCGCCCAACGGAGACCCCCTAAAAGGAAAAGCTCATCTAGCGGGGAACGCACTCTGCATGAAAAGCTCTATGACATATATGTTGAAGAATGTGGGAAAGAGCCCGAGGTTCCGGGGGAATTAAAGAGCAATGTGAACTTGTTAGAGAAGCTCGTTAAGAGAGAGTCGTTGCCCTGCTTAGTGGTCAACCTGCACCCGGGAAGGGAGGGCTATTCGCTGATGCTCAAGGGAAAAAATGGATCTTGTTCGGAGCCCATCCGGTTGTCTTATGAAAAGGGGGAATTGCTGGAATACTTGGACGCAGAAGAATTACCTCCTGTTTTGGTGGATTTCCTGGAAAAGGCTCCAGTTAACCTTTTTCACTGTGGGTGTGTCATAGCAGAAATACGGGACTATAGGCAGTGCAGTAATACGGAGGGCCCCCGTTACCAGAGCAGGCATATTCTCTTGCGTCCGACGATGCAGACGTTAGCCTGCGACGTAGAGTCCATAGCAGAGTCCAGCGATGACCCGACATGGACCCAGGACGAGAAACTTTTGCTGGAGAGCCAGCTGATCTTGGCTACAGCTGAACCACTGTGTCTTGACCCCTGTATATCAGTAGCCTGCACCGAAAACAGGCTGCTCTTTAACAGGCAAAAGATGAACAGTCACCCGATGAGAAGGAACTTCAAGCGGTACTCTGCAGCCTCCCAGAATCGGCGGCAGGAGATGCCTCCTCGTCCACTGCCTCCTGAGCTAAGTGCATGGACCGCTTGCAAAAAAATCAGAGAACGTCAAGCAGGCCAGCAATATGACCTCAAAATCTCCAAAGGAACCTCCGTAGATATGTGGAAACGGCGACCCTGTGACTTGGAGGTCCCTTCAGAAGTGGATGTGGAGAAATACGCTAAGGGGAAGAGGTCTGTCAAACGTGATGACTCACAGCCGGCAGCCCGCCCCGCCCTGCAGCTAAGAGATGGCTCTGCGCTTGGCCGTGAAGCTGGCGCTCAGTCCCAGGCGACAGAGCCGACCTCCGTGCAGGCACTTAACGATCCACTTTTCCCTGGGCAAAGAAAGTCACTTAAAGAAGCCAGATGTGAGAGGCAGATGTCACCCTGCCGCTTCTCCGCAGACGACTGTTTGAACAGTTACCTATGTGGGTCAAAGACTGATGCCGGGAGGGTCGTCGGTGGGTCCGAGGAATTGGCCCGGAAGAACACCACCAAAAGTCCAGTCAAGACAAGCCCCAGCCCCAGCGCCTCAGCCAGTGTGAGCCGACCTCCAGGGGAGGACTCAGAACAGCCTCAGGCCGTGCCAGGTCAGCCCTCAGCACTGGGGAAGGGGGTCCAGCACGCACCTCCAGCCGTCAGGCTGCCCTCGAGCTCAGGAAAGAGTTCCTCGGGCAACAGCCTCCCGCCACAGCGGGCGAGCAGCCTCTGTGAATCTCCGTTTTCTGATCCTGCTTCTGTGCCACCAGGTGTCTCCCAGGAATGCCGGGTGGAAGTGAACCGTGTCAGCACGCTTCCCGCGGCCTCCCAGTCCGCTGGCAGCTCATCGCCAAGAACCCTGGGCACCTACGTCAGGGCCAGCCCTGCTGGCCTCAGCGTCATCAGGGTGGTGGCCCCTGCTGGCGGAGCCCAGACTGTGGTGAGACCGTCCAACCCCAAGCAGGGCGGCGAGCAGGGCTTCGCCACCGGGGCCTCGGCTCCCGCGGGAGTCACGCCCAGCAGCCGGCCAGCCAAGGCACAGGCCGCTGCCCCGCAGGCTCCTTCCCAAAGAGGTGTTCGGTTTTTTTTGAAAACCGCCTCAGGCCTCAGGCCCTTGTCTCTAGTCCGGCTTCCACAGGGTTCCTTCGTCCTGAACGCCCAGCAGCCAGCCCAGCAGCCAGCCCAGCAGCCAGCCCAGCAGCCAGCCCAGCAGCAGCAGCAGTGGCTCTGCCAGTTGATGCCCGAGCAAGAAGTTGAGCAGCCGTCCACTTCTCGACCTCCGGAGCCAGTGCCGCAGGAGTCGGGGGCACAAGGTTCAGCCGGTCAAAGGCCAGCCTTTTCTACCCAGCAAGCTATTCTCATCAACCTCAGTAACACAGGAAGTATTCTGCAGGCCGAGACCGCTGTGCTGTGTCAGCCTGGCTGTGCCCAGACGGGGCCTGGGGAAGGCCTTCCCCAGCAGAGGGCCCAGCTGTCCTCTGCCGGCCAGCAGCCGCCGCAGTGCCGGAAGATACAGTTGAAGATCTGGCAGCACCGTTGGGCTGTGGCAAGACGAGCAGCCCCCACAGCTCAGCCAGGTGGGGGCCAGCAGACTGCAAGCCAGTCAAAAGGTGACGAGAACGGAGGCCCCCCCAGCGCTCCCGACCCCTGAGTCTTGCGTTGTGTTTTCTCTTTTTGAAACCACGGGAGCTTTGACTCGAGTGATTTGCAGTCTTTACTTCAATTTTGGTTATTTTAATGTGGCAGTTTTCCCACTGTTCGGTATGCAGGCTTTATCCAGAAGCACAACCCCATGACTTTTACATAGAAACAGGAGTTGATTTCATCAACTGGGGTTGTTTTGCTCATGTCATTGCTTTGGTGGTGGTTGTTGACATAGTGATTTTTTTCCCTAGAGGAACATGTTCGTTCGTTGTATTTCTTAGTTGTTTTTTTTTTTCTTTATCATTCTCAGAAAACGTCATCAGCTCTTTCTTTTTTTAGTGTTTATATACCAAATACTAAATACTAGCGTAGCTTTGCTAGGTCTGTGGAGATTGAAGTTAAAGCCTATTGGTCTATACACATCCCAGAACTTCTTTGGTGCCCACTGGTATAACAAAGAATATGTGCCTATCTCTAACTTTGGGGCACGGTGCCTGGATTCCATTTCTCAGAGACGACTAGTGGTGATGAGGATAATTACATGCGTAAATTTCTTGATTATCCTGGATGATACAGATCTTGTTTTATGGTACTAAATGCCTTTTAAAAGGTGAATATGAGGAGCTTATCATTTACTGAATACCAGATAAACATCTCAGTGTTTCACTGTGCTCCGTTGCCCCATGCTGTACTTCGACTGCTTTTCTTTGTACGCACCCTACTCTTTAATAAAAATAGTTTATTTTACTTTAACATGTCATTCTTCCCCCCTCCCGCAAAGGAGAACCTTTTCCTTTAAGTGTAGAGGAATCTGCCCCTTTTCTCAAATTTTTGCAAGCCTCGTGTCGTTTGGCCTGGCTCTAACGCTATTCTTCACGTTATTGTAATTTTTATCTTTTTTTTTTTTAAATCATCGGTTTGTTCTCCGACCTTCCAACATCTATGCTTGTTCTTTTAAGTTACGTTAATGTTCTCTGCCTTCCCTGTGGTCTCGTGAGACTGGGCATCATTTCCTCCTCACTGGACTGTTTGAAAACTTACAAAAATGCTTTGTTTGTTTTACTTTCCATCTCTCTAGAGTTATCTTGCCATTTAGTTTCTGTCACATCTCCCACCCGGACCCCGAGACTGTGATAGCAGGAACTGAATCTCACATTTCTCTTCTTCTCCGAGAATCCTGCGCACCACATCTTATGCAACAGTACTTAATACGTATTTGCCAGGTACGTGTGATATACTGAATCAGTGTGGTTCTGTAGAAGTGGTTCTCTGTCACTTTTTCCAAGTGTCCAGCACGTGTAGTTATACAACCCTACCAAGCAGGGTGGATCCAGGTGTACGGAGCTGAAGCACACATCCTCGGGTGTCACCCAGTCTCAAATCCACAAACAGCAATCTGAATCGAGAGTCATTTCCCTAGACTCGGTGACCT
The DNA here is from genome assembly GCA_004027375.1 of Macroglossus sobrinus. NCBI lineage: Eukaryota > Metazoa > Chordata > Mammalia > Chiroptera > Pteropodidae > Macroglossus > Macroglossus sobrinus. The sequence continues at coordinate 722 of PVKZ01007299.1, read as the reverse complement.
CTCTCCCAGAGTTCGGGGCTGGCCCTGCCCAAAGAGAAGCTGCTAGGGGCGGAGGCACACTGGGGCCACGGCCTCCCAGGTCTGGGTGGGCACTTGCTGCACCCCTCCAGGTCGTTCTCTTCCTGGTCCAGGTCCCTGACGTGGGCCTGCAGATGGCCCGGGGAGCTGCTACTGCCCAGTGCTGAGCCGGGGTGGGGCGGGGCGGGGCGGGGCGGTGACCCCATAGTGATTTCTGTTGTAATGTTCTAAAGTGCATCAAATCCAGAGGGGGCTCATTTTAAACTCCTGAAGGCATTTCTCTAACACAATGGAACGGCGATACCAGTAATGTTGAAATTACGTTATTTTAAAAAGAGGAATCGTTTGTAAAATCCTTCCATGAGTTAAGCAGCGCATCACAGAAAGCCTATCATCTCAACTACTTAAAGTTACATGTCACACAACAGGTCCGTAGAATTGTTTTCAACTTGCAAAAGTGAAACTCGATCCCCAGTGACCACCAGCTGCCCATTTGCCTCTCCCCCCAGCCCCTGGCAACCAGCCTTTTAGTTTCTGTTTCTGAGTCTGACTGCTTTAGGAACGTCGCATGAGTGCAGTCATACAGCATTTGTCACTTTGTGCCTGGCTTCTTCCACTCAGCATGATGTCCTCGAGGTTCATCCGTGTTGTAGCATGCGACGGGAAGATCCTAGCTTTTTAAAAATGGTTTCACTATACGTAAG
>PVKZ01007298.1:0-24709 GCA_004027375.1 Macroglossus sobrinus | reverse complement strand
CCAGCTATAATTTTTCCCCTCCGGAGAATAGGATGTCACGAGTTTGACAGGCGTTCAACAACTGGGGTAGGAAGGGGGAGAATAGCAAGCTTCCAGGGCTTCAAAAGCGACACCTTCTTAGCGGAGAGGATGTGAGAACAACTTGACAAGGGAAAGGGTGCAGAGCTCTGAGCCACACGGCAAAGGATGCTGCAGACGAATCAGCCTCGGGAGGACCAGGCAGCACCTGGACGGTGGCTCTGACAGTACTGGAGAGAGAGGGCCGCAGGCTGGCAGGGGAGGCCATCCTAGCTCCTGGGATGGTGACCTTTTATGTTGACTGCAAATGTGCATGCGTGTGTGTGTGTGCACACACGTGTGTCTGCCGTGTGAGTGCTCCATAGGAGTGCCTGCAAGTCATCTGAGCATCTTTGGAGGCCTCGCATGAGCTTGGCTATTGTATCAGCAGCTATCGCTATAATAATGTTGCATCACAAACCACTCTGCGACTTAGTAGCTTAAAGTGACAATTACTTATTATTACCCCTGTTGGTCTTTGGCTCAGCTGCGACTCAGCTGGGCCACCTTGGACTTTTGGCTACTGGCTCTAGGCCTTAGGATCCAGGCTGCAGATTGGGATTAGATGTGCCACATGTCACGAATCCTACTGGACTAGCAGCCACCAGGGCATGTGGCCTGTTCCACATGTCTCAGTCTGGGGCCCAGGCTGTAGGGGACGACCAGAGTGCATGAGCAGACCCCTCTGTGTGGCTGCTGGTTTTGATGACAGCACCCAAGCAAATCTCATGGCCAAGTCGAGGGTCAGGGCAGTGTACTCTGCTCAGCCTCAGGCTATTCCGTGGGGGATTGGACCACAAATCGCTCGCACGTGAGGCTTTGAGCGACACGAGGGGCCCGAGGGTTTGCGAGCACGTGGTCCTCTGCCTCGGGGTTTGGAACCACTATGTATGTGCAGCTATGTGTTTTGCTCAAGACCAATCCACTCCCAGATGAGTGTCATAAAATCATTTTAGTTAGATGACGGATGGGGACGTCCCATGGGGGAAACGCAAGGGCCACAGGACTGAGGGCACAGCACGACTTTTAGTGCCGAGTTACACGGCCTGTCCCTGGTGGAGAAGCCCTAACCGATGGGAGGTCGCCCGAGTACCCATCATCTTCGGGGGGTGTGGTGAGTTTTGGTCCCGTCTCCAGCTCGTAAGAAGGGAGTGGGCACAGCCAAGGAGAATGAACTCTTCAACTTATCCACGTGAGCCCAGCAGCCTGCTCCTGGGGCCCCCGAGGAGAAGATGGAATGAAGATGAGGCTTCGGGGCGCCTCCAGGCAAACGGAAGTGAAAGCATCCCCACGGAGAAGGAAAAAAGCCGGGTCTCGGCTGGTGCCCGTTCCCGGCGGGGATGAGGGTGCCAGGGGGTGTAAATGTGCTGAGCACCCCGTTTTCAGGTAAGGGGCTCCGGCGGCCAGGGTGGGACCGCTCTCTGCCGCTGCATTAAGCGTTTCAGCGTCAGCTTTCGGGCAATAGAGCCAAACGTTCCCCATTCGTTCCACTCGCCTTTTATTTTTCACGAGATGAATTTTTAATTTTTACGACGGCATTGGGAAAAATTTAGAGTATCTCCACACGGCTCCAAAAGGGCTGTGGACTTGATCAGAGGGTCAGGACTTGCAGACGGATCGATACAGCCTCCGAAAGGAGATGAGAGTTGGCCCGTGGGTGCGGGGAGCTTGAACCTTGGAGCTGTGGACGAGGTGTTGCCTTCGGTCCTCAGGTGCCAAGCGCCCTGCTGGGCTCTGGGGCCAGCACCCGAAACAAGATAGGCAGGTGTGGTGTTCGCCCTCACAGAGCGTACCCCCTGGTGGCCAGCCTGACCCCCAGAGACAGAAAGCGACGAGCTTGACAGAAGCCGAGATGGCAGAAAACAGCAGTGGCTTCTTCAGATATCATCTGGGCTGAGGGCGAGCGATGGGAGGGGTGCCAGGTGGTGCGCCCCCCAGCTTAGCTGTGATGGGAATGCTGCGTCCAGCTCTCAGGTCGCTGGCGGGGCCGCTGAGTCAGCGTGGCCTGGCCCAGGGCGGAGCTCACCACAGGTTTGGTGCACTGTCCATCTCTGAAGCTGGAGACCTGTCCCCACAGCACCGTCCGACTTCCAGCTCCTGCCCCCAGCATCGGGATGCACCCCAGCCCTGGCTGGGAGCCAGGTGGCCCACAGGCCTGTTTTAGTCCCTCCAGGGCCAGGTGACCGTGATAACGGCCAGCCCCTGCACACTGTGCCCCTCCGTCTTCCCTCCTGCCCGCTCAAGGTGTAATGACAGCAGATTCCCACGGTGGGCAGCTGGGGCTCAAGCCCAATGCAGACCACCCCGAAAATGCCTCAGAGGGGTCCCAGCCAGAGGCCAGGAAGCTGGCGCTGCTTATCCCCCAGCTCCCAGCCATCATTCGTTGGGGCTGCTCTTAAGGGCACAGCTGCCAGGTGCAGGAGGACACCCTGCCTGCACCGAGCTAGGAAAGACCCCAGGCTGCGTGTCGCAGGCAGCACAGCCCTATCCATTGGGCTTGATAAGCCAGAGCCCAGGATCCGAGATACTTTTAGGGCTCATCAAAAGGTTCCTCTTTTTTTTTTAATTAGAAGAAGAAAATGAACTTTAAGACAGAAGACCATGTTTTAATATACGATATTCCCCCGTCTGTCTTTGTGCCAAGGCAGTCATAAAACGTCATTTGTGATATTTTTTATCATGGGGTGTCTAAGTCTGACCGTGCTGCTGTGACAGGACATCACAGGCTGTGTGGCTTCCACAGCAGAACGTAGCTACAGTTCTGCCGGCCGGGAAGTCCAAGATCAAGGTGCTGGCTGATTTGTTTCTGGTGAGAGTGCCCTTCCTGGCTCGTAGATGGCCGCCTTCTCACCGTGTCCTCACGTGGCTGCACCTGGTGGGGGCAGGGAGAGAAAGAGAGAGAGGGAGAGAGAGAGAGAGAGAGAGAGTGACAGAGAGAGAGACAGAGAGAGAGACAGAGATACAGAGACACAGAGAGAGACACACACACATACACAAACACACAGAGAGAGAGACACACACACACACATACACACAGAGAAAGAAAGAGAGAGAAAGAGAGACAGACAGACAGACACACATACACACACAGAGAGACACACACACACACAGACACACACACATACACAGAGAGAGAGATACACACACACAGAGACACACACAGAGACACACACACACATACACAGAGAGACACACACACAGACACACACACACACACAGACAGAGAGAGAGAGATACACACACACACACAGAGACACACAGAGACACACAGACACAGACACACACATACACAGAGAGACACACACATACACAGACACACACACACACACACACAGAGACAGAGAGAGAGAGAGAGAGAGAGAGAGAGAGACCAGTCCTATCAGGTTAGGACTCCACGCTTATGACTTCAATTAACTGTCACTACCTCCTAAAGCCCAGTCTCCAAACACAATCACGTTGACGGGGCGCGCTCTGACACATGAATTTTGGGGGACACATTCGGTCCACAGCAGTAAGGAGGGGGACTGCGGCCCTGGTTGGAGGTTCTTGCAAGGAGGAGCCATCGGTGTGTGCCGACGCGGGGGGGCTAGGAGGCCGTGGGTGGCTCTGGCTGGGTCCAGCAGGGCGTGATGGCAGTGAACTTGATCCAACCTGAGGAGGGAGAGTGAATATGGCGGCCCACTGGGTAGTGAGACAATGACGGGGTCGGAGGTGTTGGGGTCCCAGCAAGGTCCCAGAGCACTTGGAGTGGGGTCGAGTACGCTCGTGGGCTGTAAAGACGGGAGGTGGACGTGGTTTCAGGGTCGCGATGGGCGTGGGTGGCAGAGGTTCAGGCCGTCGAAGGAGAGAGGGCCGAGGAACGGTGAGCCGGGTCACCCGTGTGGGTCCTCCGGGGTGACCTTCCAGGCGGACGCTCAACGGTTTAGAGGATGGCGGCATTTGGGTGTGAGGCAGAGGGCGGCAGGTGTGGAGGTGTCCAGGGACAGAGGAAGTGTGACCCACCAGGCAGGTGAGCGGAGCTCTTTCTGAGAGAGACGAAGACCAATGAACCAAGTGTCCCTGGAGGACAAGAGAGAAGCCAACCCACACGTGACCCGAGGAGCACGGGGTGGGAGGGAGCGAGGAGGACTCGCTGTTTCCTTCGGCAGGTTGCTTACCTGTTCGGCCCCCCTCGCCAGGGTGGGGGGTCGTCTGCACCCTTCCAGCAGGAGGAGGCAGAGCCGGGCCCAGAACGCACACCTTCAGGCTGCATCGCTCCGGCCCACATTAAAACAGAGTTTACGAGACTGGCGGCTGAGCGACGCTCTGGGTCGGCGAGATAAAATATTAACCAGACGTCTATCCTCCCCCGAGCTAATGTATGGATCCACACAACTCCAATCAAAATCTCCAAAAGGCGTTTGAAAATCGATACGCTTTGAAGTCCCATGTTAAAAAGCAGGCACAGGCAAGAATTGCAAAGACTATTCTTGACATGAAGAGCAACAGCGGGAGGGGTGGCGAGGGAGGGGGTGTGAGCTGAGGGCGCCATCCTCGGGGGCACGTTATCAAACAAAGCCGCTGAAACCCAGCTCTGGTGGGACGGGAGGAGGAAAATGTTAACACACTGTAAAGTCCACTTTCCAACGCGGGCAGGTGCTGTGGAAGGGGTGTTTTTAAATGGTGTTGGGTAATGAGAGTGTCATTTGGAACAAAAGATTTGTTTGGAGCCACAGAACAGCACACACCCAAGAAAACCAGGGCACATTCAAGTATTTAATATGAAGATCTAAATCTTAGATAAACTAGCAGAATAGAAAATAGAGAATTTATCCGATCTGGGGATAAACTGCTCATTTCACAAGCAAGGGGAACAACCACGATGACAAAGTTTGGCTGAGTTGAGCAGGGACAGTCTGTAAACTATCAATAATGACAATGACAGAAAAAAAATGTAAAGGATAACACACTGGGAGAATACTTACATCAAAAATGAAAAAACATGGTTTTTAAAACATGACTGATAAAGAATTATTATAATAAATAATATTATAATAGAATATAATTATGATATAATTATGATATAATTATAATTATGATATAATTATGATATAATTATAATCTATTATAATATTATTTATTATAATATAACATTATTTATTATAATTATATATTATATATTATATATTTATTATATATTATATATATTATTTATTATAATAATATAATATTATTACAATGTGGACTGAATGTGTCCCCCAAAATTCGTGTGTCAGGGCGCACCCCGTCAATATTACCTGAAGAACTCACTTAAATTTATAAAAACAAAAACCAAACAACAAGACTCCCAAAGATATCCCAGCAAAAGCTATGAAAAGCATTCGTGGGAGAAGAAGCAATTGCTAATGATGAAAGAGATGAAGCTGGGGGTACCATTTTGGACTTAAATTTAAGAACTGGTTATTTTGGACCGTCGTGGCTTAACCGAGGATGAGCTGAAGCGGGCGCACTCGCTGGTGGTTGCAGCGTAATTGACGGTCTAGCACGTTCAGAAAGCAAACCGGTGGGATGAGGCAAGGACCCCAGACACATCGGCACATCTGAGTGTTCATCCAGCATCTGAAACTCTCCTTCGCGGAAGCAACAACCACGCACGCGGAGATGTTCGTTATCATTTACAATACAATACCTTTAATCATAAAGCAAGACATAGGGAAACAGACATGACGGAAACGTCAAAAAATAAGAACAGAGCTTGGCTATATCGTAACATAGCTATTGGATGGGAAGCAGAATAGGAGACCACAAAATGTGTCACTTTGGCATGTGGATATTTTGAGCCGAAGGCAAGCAACACCCAGCAGACTCAGGGAAAATTTGGCCTCTCCCTTAACCGCTTAAAATATTTAGATGGAGGGCCTGGCCCAGAAAGAGAGCTATTATCCGAGATAACTTTTTATGCGAGGACCTATCTGTGAGGCAGGGCAAACATCTGTTTGCCAAATGTCTGCTTTTCTCATCATCTAGAGAACCACCTTCCCAGCTGGGGAGCGCCATTCCTTAGCTGGGCAGGGGGCGTGGCTTATCAGCCTCCACTGATGGACTTGCCCTTATATCTTTGGGGCTCCCATATGTATACAATTATATATTTTTTTCCCCTGTGAACCTGTCTTACATCAATGTAATTATTAGACCAGCCAAAGAACCTAGATGGGAGGAAGGGAAAAATTTGCTGCCCCTACATACTTGCTGAGGTATATTTAGCCATTTAATTTATACGGGGAAATGTAGGGAAACGTTAAGATAAAAAAGAAACACAACCTCGTGTGTGGAAAGATTATAACTCTTCAGCTATAAATGCAAAATTAACATGTGGGAAGGAAAGGACCAAAATGCAAACTATAAAAATAAAAACAGTCCCTGTATTAGAGCCATGGATTTTAAAAGATAATGCTCTAAATAATTTTGGGGGTGGAAATCTTGTATTTATAGCTTCTCTCTCTCCCTCCCTCCTTCCCTCATTCCCTCCCAACCAGTCTGAGACCCCAGCGCTTGACACCCAGGCTCCCAGGAGAGCCTCCCAGGGTCTGTGGGATGCCACTGGCACTGCCACCCCCACGGGACTAGGACTGGGCAGGGCGTGGGGGCACGGACAGGTGGCGGGGACCTTCCATCTGCCAAATATGCACGTGCTCACCAGGTGTCAGTCCAAAGGAGGAAGCATGAGAAACACAGTCCACACATTTCGAAGAATCACGTACCCTAGTTATCCTAGATATAGTGCCAGATGAACCTGAAACACTATTTTGAGTGTGTCTGAACAAAATTTTCACCTCCTGGTGAACGTGAGTCACTTTTGGAGCAAAACCACAAATCTCAGAGTGGATTTCTGCACGCTGGATTAGCAGGAGAGCCTGTCCGCCTGGGGGTCCTTCGGCCCAGCCCTTCCTCCTGGGGGCTGCTGAGGAGGGGGGCGGGGCCCCCGTGTGTGACTAGAGCTGTGAGGTGCTGCTCTGCAGACCCTTCTCCCCCTGTGGTCTGCTGCGTTCTCCTTCCTGCTGCCCACTGACTGCTGTGCCCTGTGGGTCCCTGTCTCCCGCTGCCCTGCCCGGGTCCCGATGCCTGCCCCGTCTGTGATGGCACCTTGGTTCCTCCTCTGCCTCGTCACTTGTCCCCTTCTGGGTACCAGCTCTTGGAGAATCGTTGTTCCTCTAGCAGGAGTTGTTCCTCTGCCATCGGCCACATGGGGGTGGTGGGGCAGGAACCGCCCGTCAGCTCAGCATGACCAGCCGGTCAAGTCCTTCACTCACAGGGCACCACTGTGGCCGCCACCCCTTGCCCTGGTCAGACCCCCTTCAGAGACCTGTCCCCTCAGTACATCACAGAGGACCTCAGAGGTGTCCCTGTAATTGTTGACTTGGTTCAAGTCCTCGCCCCAGGGTCCAGGGCTCCGCACGGGTCAACAGAGGTGGCCGGTGACCGTTTGCATGTTCCAGGGCATTCTGTGAGAGCTGGAGGTCTGGTCTGTTCGGGGACACCCAGGGGACGCTGGCAGTGGAGTGGCCTCTGTCTCATTGCAGCCCGATCGAGTGTCATCAGGATGCAAGGCAGGAGACTCTGAGAGGCCTGACCCCATTGGCTAATGGCAGGGGGAGGGGACCACACCTGCAAAGAGACACAGAGGGGCGAGGGACAGGCGGGCGGACAGACCCTGAGAGGATCCTGGGTTCCAGTCACGCGGGAGCCAGCTCCGCCCCGGGTCTTATGTAAGACCCTTGTTTCCTGAAGCTAAAGAGGAGCAGAATGTGTCACCCCAAAATACATCTCTTTGGCACAAGGATTATTTTAGGCTGATTATTTTTAAGAAACAGCAGACACGGGAGAAGCTCTGCAAGCTGAGTAGAAGTTCCCCTTTCGCGAGAGAGATTCTCATTGATGAGGGAAATCTCTGCTCGCGAGGGCGTCTTTCTGGCTGCCCCAGGCAGCGGGGGATGGCCTGAGCTCAAACTCCATCAGTGGAGAAGGCAGCTGCTTACACCTTACCTTTGTTCACCTACTTTTCTCGGTCCCCTCTTATAAATGTCCCCCGCCACTCCCCGCCCCTAACATCTTTTGTCTTTAGCTGTAGACGGTATTTCAGGTGGTGGCTGGGACCATTTTGACGAGTTGCTCAGTTTTCCTGGGCTCCTTTCGTGTATAGAAGAGGGATACGTGTTATTAAAATTCTGCTTTTCTCATGTTAATCTCTTATTACAAGGTGTTTCAGCCAAGAACTTAGAAGGGTGGAGGGAATATTGTTTTTCCTCACCCACGAAGTTCATCCGAGTAGGGGTTCTCACATTTGATGGAAAGATTTGTGAAGGGCGCGGTCATCTTCACTGTTTCTCAACCTTCTAATCCACCTGTGTCTTTATGGGATGAGGGGCAGGGGCCGAGGGGGGAGCACCGGGGTGCCCGAGCAGAGCCCGGGGGCCTCTGCGCATCTTTGTGACAGGTGCAGACAGAAACAGCCATCCTCTGTGGCCACAGGGGCTCAACAGTTGACAAGCGGAACCCGAAACTCATTTAGGGTCAGCATGTGGAGGCAGCAGCCGGGCTGGTCCCAAGGGCAGCGGTGACCTTGGTGTTCTACCGAGTGTTCGTGAGAAAGAGCTGGTGGCCCCCTGGGACAGGTGACCTGGTGCCCATCACCGCAGGTCGCTGATGAATTCCGGACCCCGTGGGCCTGGCTGATAAACTCGTCTCACATCCGGAGGCCCCTGCATATCTCTTCCATAAACCTGAACTTCGATTTATTTAAATGTAATGGAAAAGCACATGGAGGGGAATGGAAGTCTAATTTAAACTAGTGCTCAAAGCTATCAATATGGTAACGGAGGCCTCGAACTTCTTATGCTTGGCTGCAGGAAAAAAAAAAATCAACAACAAACGTTTAAAATGTAAGTGGATCCTTTCCACACACCCCATCCCCCCACTTCTATTTTATAAAAACACAGTTTTTTTGATGTTTGGTGCTGAATCCTGGGGAGGGAAAACCGTCAGTCTTGTAAACATTAAAATATGCTTTTGGAAACATAAGTCGTCTGTCGAAATCGGAAGTGGTACTGGAGATGACTTTAGTCGAAAAATAATGTTTTGGGTGTGCTGAGGCAGCAGGGGCAAGTGAAGTCTTTGAGGTCACACTTATTTTGAGTGTGTGTGCGCGCGCGTGTGTGTGCGTATGTGTGTGCGTGTGTGTGTGCGTGTGCATATGCGTGCGTGCGTGTGTGTGTGTGTGTGTGTACGCGTGTGCCTGGGTTCTCTCAACTACGGAGTGGGCATAACCATCCCCTTCCACGGTCCTGTGAGAATTCATGGGACGAGCTGCAAGAGCCTGTTTTGCAAACTGCAAAGCTATGTGGTGGTTTCTTTTTAGGGGCCCCTTCCCACCGTGCCCCTCAGGGGAGATGGCGGTGACCCAGCCCCGTGAGTCTCCCGAGGAACGGGGGAGCCCAATTCCCCTGAGCTGATCTGAGTCGCCCCCGGCTGACACCCCCACCTCCCGGCCTGCTTGTACACAAGGGTCACAATGCCACCGGTAAGGACTCACTGCTCTGCTGTGCTCTCCTCTCTCAGTCTCTTCTGGAGAGGCGGCGAGCAGTGTCGGGGGAACAGCCAAGGCCTGGAGTTTGTACCCTGAGCCCAGCGGGCGTCCTGGCTGTGTCCGCCTCCCAGGGTCACTCCTGCACGCTCCCGTTGCTCTGTGTGGGACGTGTCAAGGTCAGTGGCAGGGGAGGAATCAGACACAGAGTAAAATGCCCACTGAGCACTTTATTCCTTGCACGGGCGAAGTCCCCTAGGAAAGGTGCATTAAGGGGACAGAGGCCCCTTATCTGCAGGTGGGAAGGGCTTCTGGGAGTCCTTGCGGGAACCACGGAGGAAGAATACCGGGCAGAGATGGCGGTCTGGGCGTAGCATCGCCACCCACCCCGTCTTTCTGGTCTGATGCGTTGAGCAGCCCCCCGAGGAGGGACAGAAACGCCGCTCCGTCTTGGTGCTTCCTCATTCCTGCAGGCGCCTCAAGGTCAACCGCTTCCAGATTGAAATGTGGATGCCACAGCAGACGCCGTCGGAATCCCAATTCTCCCGCCCGCCTCGGCACTGACCTTGGGGAGCCTGGGGCTTCTCCCCGCTCTGCTGCCAGGTGCCAGGAGCCTCATTTGCTTACATATTAAAAGAAGGGAGAAGAAAAGGCTGCAGGACGATTTTAGAATTTCATAAGTAATCAAAATCTGCCTAATTGCATTTTCTCCTGGAAGAAGGAATGCTGGGCCCTTGTGTTAGCTTCCAGGCCCACATCAAGATGAGCATCATCTCCATAAAGCGCCCTCTAGGGATTTCCGGTCCCAGAGGTCGTGACTGAGGCGCCGTCAGCACCTCTCTTCCAGGAGGGGTGTCTCGGCTTGCCAAGAAGTTGCCAACTTAAACGTCATCAGGTTGAGAAAGTGTCTCACACAAAGTGTCAGCTTCTAGGAAGCTGGAGGGTTGCAGAGAACGTTTGCCAAACAGAAGGCGAGATCTTGGAAGGACAGGCTGGTTCCTTTTTCCCACGTACACTGAGACCCTCCCAGAAAACCGCAGCCCCCTGGGGTGGGGTCTGGGGTTCCAGACATTCTGGATAGCCAGAATTTGAGCAAGAAGACTGGGGCAAGGGTGGCAGGGCCACCTGAACTGTGGGGCCTTCACTGGTTCTGGTTCAAGACTTACTAGAGCGTCATCTTTTAAAAGACGTTCCCACTGGCCTTGAATAAAACTGAGAAAAATAACGAAGACTTTGTTTTTGGTTCTTGGTGCAATATAAACTAGAGTTTGTTGAGTTTCTGGAATCCTGGTTTCTGTACAAGTGAAACTTCTCAGTCAAATCAATTTTTTGTTCATGAAAAGAATCAAATGTGCACGCAGTGGTTTGGTTTAATCAAACACCATCCCCCACCCCGCCCACAGCGTCCCCTTCCAGCCACCCTGGCGGGGATCCGGGGATCCCCAGTGCGAGCTTCCGGGGGAGCCAGACACCGGCCCAGCTACAGCGCGGGAGGCAACCTACAGCAGCCAAATTTTGTTTCCGTTTGCAGATGATTCTAATGCTCTAGAGGAAGATGCTTTGAAAGCAACCCCCTCCTTCCCAGCCCTTCAGCAGGTTAGTTTAGCTTAGTAATTAGCCATCACAACATGAGCTGGGGTAATTATCCCCAAAAGTCAAAAGAAAAACACAGATGTTTTTAAAGCTGCACAGTGGAGAGTTTGCCTTTCGATTGTAATCATTCAGCATGTGAGATGAATTAGATGCTGGCTTTTTGCTGGGACTTCATTTCCAAGGTAGGTTAAGAAAAATCCTGCTGTTTGGGAAAAGAACAGTCCTGTTCTGGGGGAGGGGGGTGGCGGGGGTGGGGTGTGGGGACCCACACACATGACAGTTTTCAAAATCCAGCAGGAAGCAAAGGAGGCTGGTGTGAATAAATGCATGCGTTTTCCCCTCCTGGGATTTGAGTCAAAGCTTTTTGAAAATTGAAAACTCACGATGCTCCTGCGTGCTGGAACACAGCACTACAGGTGTGCACTCGAGACGCGGCGGGCCCGGGGGCTGCGGTCCCTGGGTTCCAGACCTTTCCAGTGGACACCTCCTCTGGTGGCTCACCGTGATTTCTCCGTGACTATGGGAAGATTATTTACTGGAAAGGCCCTCGGCACAACAAATAAGTAATTACCTTGTTTCTGGCCATGAATCAAAGGATCGGATTATTGGGAAAATAGAACAAAGGCCTCACGGAGTGGGGCCCCGGGCAGGTTAAGCTGCTCCCATTTTGCCCTGGGTCCCACTTGTGGGGTTCACTTTGCAGGGCCCTCAGCAAGCTTTGCTTCTCTGAGGAAGCGGAACCATGTCCTGGCCTTGGATCGGGGCGGGGAGCAGGGGCTGGGGCTGGAGTTTCAAATTTTCTACGGACTCGCTTGGTTTTGTGGGTGGGCTCTCTCCCTGGTCCGGGGTTCAGTACCCTCCCCCTATAATGGAAGTTGCTTTCAATTGATGTTTTCTCCCTCGTGTTCCCTAGAATTCTAGTTCCGAGAGAGGTTCTGGCAGAAGACACCCACCTCCCCGGGTGATGGTCTGAGCCAGGCTGACTTTGCCCCCAGGGGACCTCGGGCCGTGTCTGAAGACATTTTTTTTGCTTGTCATAAGAGTGTGTGTGTGTAGGGGTGCTACTGGCATCGATTGGGCGTGGGCCAGGGGGGCTGCTGCACATTCTGTAACGCGCAGGACAGTCCCCGCAGCAAAGAGTCACCCAGCTCCGCACGTCAGCAGAGCCGAGGTGGAGCAACGCAGCCAGCGGGTCCCAGAATCCGAATGGATATGAAATGAGCACCCCGCAGGAAAGAGACGCTTCTTAACTCCTAAGCCAGGGCTCCTTAGACATCTGTGCAGGCAGGCTGGGGCCCCTCGGCTTTCCCACCATTGTGGGGTTCACGTCCCGTAGAACTCACTCTCAGAGACACCGAGCTAGATGCTGAGTTAGATTTCCTTCAGCCTGACCCCCTCCGACGCCATCCCCGATGAACAGAAATCACCAGCACCGGGAGGCATGGGCTGCAGATCACTCGTATGAGCTGCGATGCTCAGAGCACGTGCTCAGGTGTGGCCGGGGGCCGGGGGAAGCAGGTCAAGCAAAGCTGGTCCGAGCAGGTTCTCTGGAGCAGAGCCTGAGGTCGAGGTGCTTGCTCGAGTGCTTTCTTGGGGGAGCCTTGGGCTGCGAGCGCAGGAAGCAGACGGGGCAGCGGAAGGAGCTAAGAGAGGCTGTGGTCTCTGCCAGAGGCTTGCTTCCTTCCCCCGCGGGCAGCTCTGGTGTGCATCACCATCCCCGTTGGGAGGACCAGGAGGCAGGAAGCCAGTCTACTGCTCACTCCATGGAGCCGGCCCAACATCGGCCTTGGTCTAGGGAAGGACACAGCGTCCAGGCAAAGGCTGGCTCTTTGGAGAAGCAGAAGGCTGTGAGTTATTATCAACCACTTGTCACAGCTTCAGGACTCATGAGGCGCCAATGGCATGCACTACCTTGTAGCAGTGCACAAAAGTGTCCAGAACTCTCGAAGGTGGGAGGCCCATGGGCTGGAGGAAAAGCGTGGTCTGTGCTTAAATGATGTGGCTTTGCCCCTGTGTCAGAACTGGGGAGGGGTGTGGGGGTTCACCACACTGTCACCGAGTCTAAGCTCCCTTCTGAAGCTCGCTAAGAGTGATGGAGAGGTGTGTATAGTGGGTAAGTGTTTCTCCTTCCTTTTTTTTTTTTTTTTTAAGCCTGTATTGGGGCTTCGAAAATTCCTCTTTCCCAGCTTTCCAAGATCCTATTGCTGCTGAAAATCCTGGAAGCGCACAGGAGTGGGATGGCTGCTGGGGAAGGTGACACAGAAGGGAACCGAGGCACCAGCCAATCGGCCACTGGAGCACCTGCCCAGGGCAGGCCCCAAGCTAGGGGGCGGCATGGAGAAACCTGGGCTTCCAAGAGGTCCAGAGTCACAGCCGGTCGGCGCCAGCGTGTCAGGACTCCGGCCTTCTCTTTGCACCATCCCTCCTCTGGGCCATGTGCCTTCTCCAGAGTGACGGGGCTGGGTCGATGATGGAGCAGACGAGAGTGAAACAAGCCAGATGCAGTTGTTGAATTAGCCTCACGTTGGAAGGCGTGTGGCTGCGACTCGGATGCAGTGACACATCTTGGCCCACCTTCTCTGTGCCTCCCGGCCCAGGCCCTGTGCCGCTCTGTGTCATTTCACGGGTGTCCGCTGCTGTGGCCGTCCTCGTACCTTCACAGGAAGAAGGAGGAGCGTCCGGGGTGGACTCGAGAGGCAGCCACGGAATTTCCAATAGTGCCGTTCTATCCCTTCATATGGATTTCTTCTCATTTTCATGAACAGCAATGTATTATTGGACACTCGCTATATTCTTTTCCAGATTTTCCTGTATTATAGGTGACAACACAATGAGTATCTTTGCATATTCAGCTCTGCCCGCCTCTTGACTAATTCCCGTGAGATAAAGTCTTAAAATAAAGGTGGGGTCAAATTTCCCCCCCTCAGAAAGGCCCCTGCCCCCTGCTGCCAGTCTGCCCTGCGGGAAGACTGCGCTGATGGCAACACCCAGAGTTCGCGTGGGGCGGGCCGTTTCTTTGCTGCCTCACCTGGAAAAGGTGTTGTCTTTGCCGATCTGTCAGGAGAAAAATGACATGCTGGCGTTTTAATTTGTGAAACGAGGAACAGGACATGCTTTGTTGTTTCCTGCGGAGACGGAACGTTTTTCTGTACTCTTTTTGGCCCATTCCTCTCTTTTCTTTTGTGAACCGTTGATTCTGAACAGCTCCAGCTACTCGCCTGGTTGTGCATCTCGCCCTTCGATGCGTGAAGGGTCCCAGCCCTTCGAGGGGAGTGTGCTCCCTGCTTTTCCCAGTTTCTTTCTTTTTTTTTTTTTCTTTTTTTAGTTTCATGTATACAGTACAGTGGTTAGACATTTATATAGTTTATCAAACTATCTTCCTAATTGCTCTTTCTCTCTCCTCTGGCTCTCCACCTAGCCAATAGATCAACGCTCACTGCATTCCCCATGTCGTGCTCCCCATCCCCGTGACCATCCATCCGCTACTAATCTGTACTTCTTTAACCCTTCACCCCCTTCTCCCCTCTGTCTGTCACCAGAGCGTCCTCTCTGTTTGTGAGTCTGTTTTTGATTTCTTTGTCCTTTTTGTTCCTTGGATTCCGCATACAAGTGACATCACGTGGTACCTGTCTTTCTCTGTCTGACTTATTTCACTCCGCGTGACGACCTCTAGGTCCATCTGTCCCGTCTCTGGTTGGTCTGACCTTTGTTTTGTTGGGATCCAGTTTGGAAACGTCACCTCTCCAGGTGGAGGTGCTTCCACTGTTGACATTTTGGGTTAAGGGATCATCCCCCACCCCATCCCCCATCCACCCCCCAACATGAATGCGCAGCTAGAACTAGAGTTCAGTGGGGAAGAAGTTCAAGGGTCGAGCATATCCTGTTCCTCGTTTCACAAATGATACTGCTAATTGCCCAATTTAGAGTGTTTTGGTGCCAACCCTTGGCAACAGGATGTGAATTGCCTCACACACACAGGGACAGCTGAGGATGTTTTCATTTTGTTGCGGGGGAGTGTGTGTGTCAGGAAGTCCCCGGTGGCCCCTGGGGCCCAGTAACCAGGGCCCTGCTCTTGGAAGGAGACAGATCTGGGGTGAGTCCCAGCTCCACCGCTGACAGCTCTGACTGATCTGGAGAAGCCATTTCACCCCTCGGAGCCTGCATCTGCGGAGAGGGCCTCTAACACGTAGCCCGCGGCGTTACTGGGACCATCCAGCGGTTGGCTGACAGTGACAGTGGTCCTGCCTAGCGAGGGGTCATCTGAGGCCTTTGAAAGGACTCACCTTTGACCACCCCCCTCACCCCCGGAGTTATGAAAGGCAGTGTGAAAAATCTTTATGTGTGCCCTCACTCCAGGTGCTATGATTCAATTTCCTCTCCTATCTATAAGATATCATTGTTTTTCACAAGCCATCCTGTCCCCTGGGCTCTGGGACACGCACTTCGCGGGAATCGTGCTGGTTGCAAAGTGGCAGGAAAGGGACCGTCTTGGTCCATTGGGGCTTTGGTAACAGAATGCCAGTGAGTGGGGGACCTATAAGGGACAGAAAAGTCATCACTCGCCGTTCTGGAAGCTGGAGGTCTGAGATGCTGCTGCCAGCGTGGTCGGGGGAGGGGCCTCTTCGTGGGTCACAGGTGGTGGGAGGGGCCAACGGCTGCGGGGACTCTTTCCTCAGAGCACTCACCCCATCACTTCCGTTTCCTAATCACCCCCCTGAGGTCTGCCTGCTAAGAAACGTCACCTTTGGGGGTTGGGGCCACTCTATGTGGATTCAGGAGGACACGAACACTCAGCCCCTAACAGGGACCCCCACATCACCTCGTTGCAAACTCCTTTTCTACAGGAAATGGATAATCCAACAGGGGGACCCGTGACTGATATCACCGGTCGGCCTGTGGCATCAGTAATGGCTGAGCACGCTCGGCCCGTCCTGGGTGACAGGCCCTGGGCTCAGTGCTTCGGAGGCAAACTGCACGCATAGCGGAGGCCGCGCTGAGCTCTGTCTGTCTCTGAAGCACACCCGGGAGAGGACGCGGAGACCTACGCACAGACACGTGTGTACACACGACACACTCACACAGACACAGCCCTGCGAGGGCATCAGAGCCTGTCCGTGCCCGTGAGCTCGACTGGAAGAGCTGGGCTGGCTCCCGGCTGTCCCTCGTGAAGAATGACAGGCACAGACTGCGGCACGTTCGGAGGCGGGGGGCGGGTGGGCGCCCTGAGCCTGTGAGGGAGCCGGGGAGAAGCTGGGCGTCTTCATCTAGGGAGAGAGAAAACACAGGGGCCGGGAACACACCTCAGATTCGCGAGCTTTCTGGGGAAGACGGTGTTTCTCTGAGGCCCAAAGACCCAAGACGTGAAGACTGGGGGTGGGGGCATCTCAGAGGGACAGATTTGGCCTCAAAAAAGACCAGAAGTATTTGTTAGTCAAATTGTGTGGAGCACCTGTTCTGGGCCAGGTGTTGGGATAAAGGGATTATGAAGCAGCCCTGGCACCTGCCTCCCCGAAGTTCATGTTCCTTCAGAGTCTGAAGGGACAGATTTTATCTGGAGCATCTGTGGGGGGGAGGGTGAAGGAGACGTGCAAGGCTGTGAGGTGTGCAGAGCTCAGCTGGCAGGAGTGAGCTCCCCATTACAGATGGTATCCAAGCAGAGTCTGAGCAGCCAGCTGATAGGGATGCTGGCCGAGGGCTTTGAGACGTGGGTGGGGGGTTGGACGAGATGCTCCACGAGACCCTGCTCATCTGTGACTCAGAAGCTGCTGATGTTTTAGGTTTGACACTGGTGACTCTTACAGAGAAAATGTCAGGGAGAGAAAGTAACAAGGGCTCCTTCATTCCCCTGCCTCTTGTCCCCTGTCCTCTTCAGGTGGTATATTTGAGTACATCTCTAGTATCAGGGGCAGGGAATAAAGACTGGTCCAGTAGCCCACATGACCATGGCCTTGGCTAAAAGCAAATAAGAGGTGCCGTATGCTTCAGCAAGTGAGCATTTCAAACTGGGAAGGCCAAGGAGGCAAAAAGGAGGCAAAAAGCATGGACCGGGAGGCAGGATGCCTGGGTTCCGGCCTCTGTTCTTCAGCCTTCTTGCTGTGTGCCTTTAGGCAAGCCAGTTGTCCTTTCTGGGCCTCCACTGTAATTTGAGACAGTCACATTGGTTAATTTTACAGTCAGTCCAGCCCCGAAGATCTGCAAATAACCCTGTGCTCACTGAGCCCACCGCAGGCACCCACAAAGGGCGAGTGGGTGGCCTGGGCTGGCCCGCCCCACAGCGGCTGCCAAGCTAAGATCAAACATCCGAGCAGGAGTGCTTTTTGGAGTATTGCTATTTATTCCTTTCTTGGTTTCAGGACAAAACCCCCAAAGCAGAAACCAGTTACTTCTCAGCCCCCAGAGGTTACTTTTCAAGGGCGATATGTTCTAACCAAAGACAGCTGCATCAGAACTGAGATTTTTTTTTTTTACTTAAGCTCTCCTCTGTAAACCTCCGTGCCCAACATGCCATTTGTCTGCTGCAAAAATGTGGACTGTAGCTTTAAATAGATATTCTTAATGCCTCAGATTTCAGTTGAAGCAAAATCCACAAACAGCCAAAATCAAATGGAAAAATTAAAAAGTTTTCAGAAGCTTATGCTTTAAAATAGACATTGAGCGTGTAGCAAGTTTTAAGAAATGACTCAGTGGGACTAACTGGTTCCCAGTCCTCCCAGTCTTTGGACTAAGGGGGTGATGGTAACATGCCAGCCAATCAGGATGACCTTTGAACGATTTCCCCAAAGGTCATGATGTAGGTGGACATCTACCTCCTGGCCCAGTCCCCACCCCAGGTGATCGAAGTAGAAAGACTTCGTGGGTGGGCGCAGGGTCCTGTGCTTAGAAGGGTTTGTGCATGGTTTAATGTCTTCCTGTCACCATCTTAAAAGTCTTAATAGTTTCCGTCAAGGCACTCTGCATTTTCATTTTGAGCTGAGCCCTGCAAATTACGCCACCTGTCTGAACCCAAGCGCGCTTTTCCTGGGCAGGCATCGTCCTGATGGCAGTATGCTAATTTCTGGTCTGAAGCCCTTGAGCTTTCCGAAGAACTAAATGTTCAACTTTGGTCTTAGTAGCACATGACTTAGCCAACCGAACTGTCCAGAGTCAGCGACAGGGACAAAGGGAGAAGATGGTTCTTTTGCTCAGAGAAATAAAATCAAGTCTCTCTCATGTAGAATTGTTCTCATATATAATTTCAGATACGATTGCTCGAACTTCTACAGACTTGGTGGGGCACCTATAGAGATGAAAAAGAAGGGCTGACTCTCTGACACTTGAGCTAGAGGATGTAGATTGAGAAAACTATGGCAGTGGGCCAAATCTGGCTTGCCACCAGGTTTTGTAAATAAAGTTTTATTGAAACACAGTTTCCCCCTTCATTCACATATTGTTTATGGCTGCTTTCAGGCTAGTGACCCTACAATCAGCAAAGCCTAAACATTTACCATCTGGCCTTTTAAAGAAAAAGTTTGCTAACCCCTCCCTAGCTATTAGAATTGCTAAATTTCCAGAACACACTAGCACACTTCTGAAAACATGGCTTTTAAGAATAATGTTGTACTCTTGGGATAGAAAATTATGACTTAGGCATAAATCATAAGTGAAAAGAATTTATAAGCGTGATTACTTTAAAAATAAAACTTTTGCATGGCAAAAGCCACCATCAACAATGTTAAAAACTAGCAGCTGTCCAGGAGAAAATGTTTTCAAAACACTAAACAGAATGTAAATCAGATTATATAAAAAAAATTCTGCAAATTTGAGAAAAGTAGAAGAAAGCCAGCCAAGGATATGCATAGAAAATTCTAGAAGAAACAAAAGTGACCAAAAATCGTATTAAAAGATACTTACCCTCATTGAATAATTAGAATATGCAAATTAAGACAAGATGCTGTTTTTCACCCATCAGATGGGCAAAAATTGTTAGTCTGATAGTTTCGTATAAGTGAGAATGTAGAAAAGTAGTGGACATATCACTGCTGGTGGAAGAATGAGTTGGGACAGCTGCATTGGAAAGCCACCTTCTAGGCAGTGTCTAGAAAAGTTAACTCTGATCCGATCCCAAGGACCCAGCAATTCTCTTCTGGATACATAAATCATAGAGAAACTTTCAAATACACTCCAAGGAAGCATGTGTGAAGATGTTCACTGCAGTGTTCTTTATAACGGAGAAAAAGGAATCAAAAGGAACGTCTATGGAGAATGGGTAAATTCAGCTATTTTGTTTCCTCCTTTTGGCATCTCTTAGCCAATATGTCGGCCAAAGGAGCATCATTTGACAGAACGTAGCTCCTTCCCCCAGACATCCTCCCCCGTCTTTGGCTTCTTCACTAGAGCTGACCCACAGGTCATACGGGACCTGGGCCTGTGGGAAGGTGCTCCCCAGCTCTGTGCACATGGATGAACAGAGAGGACCCTTCCATTAAGTGGCTGGAGTGGTCCATCCTTGTGTTTGTGTGGATGGTAGAGACCCAGAGTGCCCTCGCCAGGCTCCATGGTACGTTTGACCCTACAGGATCCGAGTGATGCAGTGGAACAAAAATGCATGGACTTCGGTACTCACAGACGTGAGTTTAAATTCCCGCTCCATGCCTTACAGCTGTGCGGCCCTGAGTCCCAGAGCTTGCCTATCCCGAACTTTTTTCATTCTTCTCTAAGATGCCATAAGTCCCAGTGATTAACTGAAATGGCGTATGAAAATAGCCAGGACAGGTCCTGGCAGCCTGAGGCCCTCCTGGGCCTGGCCAAGCGTGTCCTTTATAAGCTCCCACAACCGTTCGAGCGCTCCAAGTCGAGAAAAACAGGAAAATGTCTCTGCCCAAGTTAGAGCTGGGGCCTCTGCGTTTTGCTGTCTTTCAAGGTTATGGAAGCCAGATTCTCAAAGCCTCCTACTGAACAACAAACACTCTGATGGTCCTGTAATTCTCTTTTTAAACTTCAAAGCAGAAGTAACCTCAAAAATGCATTTCTATACGCTCATTTGCAAGACTTGGGTCTCGTAGTTGGTTTCTAATGGCTCCAAATGTCTCTCTACACTCAGAGAAATGTAGGTTGGACCCTGCCAAAGGAAATATTTATAAAAAAGGCCAGTGGCGCATCTACGGGTGAGTGATATCTCTAAAGCGACATAATAAGATGCTCTGGATGGGTGTAATCTCTGCAGAGGTGGGACTAGGGACCCAGAGTGAGAGGGAGCCCATTGTCTAGTAAACCTTTTCATATTGTGAAGTCAAACCCCACCATTTATAAGAATTATTATTATTATTAATAATTATATTTTATAGGACTAACAAAACAAAAGGACTTTGGGTCACAATGTTGAAGTATGATTCTGCTTCACATGCCCTGCTGGCTTACTCCTGCAGCAGGGTGCTATAAGGGGAGACATCTGAGTCTGCGCATCCAAACTCAGAACTAACGTGCATCTTTCCTGGGACCAGAAACAGAACAGAACTGCAAACCAATGACTGTGCAGAATTGCTGGGTTCTGGGCCTGGAAGCTTCGAGTTTGAATGGAAAGTGGTTCATGTGAGGATGGGCCTCCCAGCACCTGTGGAGGAAGGTGACACAAACACACGGGAGACTTCTGCCTGGGTCTGTGGTGTGTGGGAAGCTGGGGAACACGACAGGCGAGAGAACTCAGGGTCAGCCTCTGACCAGGACCTGAACCAAGGCCCCCAAGGCTCTGTGACTAGACCTGCGATGACCCTAAATCACTATGAGCAGAGACTCCTGACTGCCACCAGAAAACACGATTCTACACTGGGAACATGGAAGGCGAGCTGGGATAACTCAGACACCTAGACAGAGGAGAAAGAGAGAGAAAAAACAACAGACAAAATAAAAATGAGAACCCGGCCATTTGAAATGAGTGTGCAGACAACCTAATTTTATTAAACCTAATAAAATTTCAAAACCGTGAAGAAATCTAATGTTGAGAAACGAAGCAGCAATTTCAGTGATCAGAACATTAGATTGTTCCAAATGAAATACGTTTTACAGAAGACTCTGACAAAAACGTTCACATTAATATGCTTGGGAGGCTCGAGGAGAAACTCTTACACAAAAATAGGCAAAAATAAAGAGACTAATGACTATTTAAAAAAAAGCATCTCTTAGAAACTGTGAAAACAAAAAAATAGAGTCATCAAAATTTATAAAAGAATAATGGAAAGAAAAAGCTCTAGGGTAAGAATTTAATTTGGAAACTACTACTAAGGAATTTACCTGGAACACAGTATTTAGAGGCAAAAATTAAAATGTAGGAAAGGTGGGGACTTCTATTTAGAAGTTCCAGAACAATAGACTGAAGAATAAATATTTGAATAGATAAAAGCAGATAAATTCCAGAAATGAATGCAGCTGTAAGTCTCTAGACCAAAGTGAACCGTGAGAAAAAGATGGATTATAGAAAATAGTAGAATATTAATGCTAAACAGAACACTTAAAAATCTCCCAAAAAGAAAGAAAAAGTAGACTAAAAAGAACATTATTGGATTGAGGGAAGAAGTCTTATTCGTAACAATAGTTGTCAACAATGGAATTACATCTTACAAGTGCAGAGAGAAAGTAATTTGCAAACTTAGAATTCTATACCTAGCTAAGTGATCATTTCCTTAAGTCTCTAGAAAGAACTCTGAAGTCAATCTAAAATAGAAAGGGAGAAATAATGCTGAATATAAGAGAAGAAATTAACAAAATGGAAAGCAAAATAATCAATTGATAACTTGAGAAATACATGAGCAGGGTTCTTCTGGATTTTATTATGATTTTTTTTATTGGCATAAATAATTTTGTCGGTAAATGTATCATAAGCACAATTCCTTAGTAATTGTGTGGCTATTTGTTTGATATCTATCTTCCTTATGAGACTATATATTCTATGCTTGTTTTGCTCACTATTTTATCCCCATAGTCTGGTCCTTGGTAGACATTTATTAAATATTTGCAAATTGAATGAGTGACAGGAATCTCAGCTCTGCCATTGACAATGGGCCTTTGAGCAAGTCACTTAACTAATCTGAGCCTCTCCTTCCACATCTGTCAACTGGGGAGAATAAATCTCGCCTCACAGGGTGTTGTAAGAAACACATCATGTGATGTACTTGAAGGTCTTATGAGGTTCCTGGCGCCCGGTGAATTATCAATCAATGGAGGGAGGTGTAATGATAAGTTATGGACTTGGCTCAGACACTGGAGTCTAACTTGCCCACCCAGGAGCCCCCACCTCCATTATGGTCCTCCAGTTCTCTGAAAGGCAGCACTCCATTCTGTAGGAAGGTGCCCAAGAAGGAAGCTTGAGTGGAAAAGGAAAATATGGCCAAAGGGAATCATGAGGAGGGTCAGCCAGATGACCAGTGCCAGAGACAAGCCTGGACAGTGACGAGGAGGCCAGTACACCCGTCCCTGCCTCGTTTGCTCTGTGTATCTTCTGTTGGAATTCTCTTCACCCAGACCTTTGCCTGGCTCCATCCTTTCAATATATGGATCTTAACTCAGTGTTGCCTCCTGTCCCAACCATTTATCTATTTGCCCTAAGATCGAACTGTTTATCACAAATAAATATATCACAAGACCTAGGGCTAGGGGAAGGGGGAATGCATTTTTCAGGAGGGCTTGCCCATTGGCTCCTGGTTCTGTTGGGAGGTGCTTGTAGCAGGTTGAAGGGTGAGAGGAAGGGAGAAGCCAGGATGTTTCCAGTTCCCTCCCCACCCCACCCCTCTGCTTCAAGGACCTTCTCCAGCAGCTTCTCCACCTCCCTGTGGTCCAGATCCTACTGGACAGCCCCTCCCTCTGTGATGCCCCGTCCTGTGCTCTGGCATGCTCTCCCTCCCTTCGTCTCTGCAATCTCTGGCTGTCAATGCTGATCTCTGGGCAGTCACGCCATCGGTCTGCCCTCACTGCCCTCCCAGCCCTTTTGTAACTAGTTCTCTATATTAAAATCCTATTGAACCACCTGCTGTGGGACCTGCTTCCTCTATGGGCTCACCGTTCAATATCTAGGGTTAAATGTCTGGGATTTCGTGACATTGCTTTGCAATTACTGTTACAATTCAGGCAATTTGGAAATAACTCAGAATTTCTAATTTCCTTGTCCAGAGTCGTCAGCTTGGTTAATACAAGTCAGAAATCACTAATTCCTTAGAGTGCTTTGTTCTGCCGGAAGGCCATTTGTCCCGGGAAGTCTCCGCTCTCTAATAAGTACTCAAGTGTGTGCACTCATTAGGAAGAAATGGAACAGAGGGCCCATCACTCAGACTCAGCAATGACCTGACAACGTGGGCGGCTCACGCGGTCCATTCCAAATACCAATAAGCACGTAATTAAGGTGTCGGGGGCCAGCGGGAGTCAGCCAAGTTCACTGGAACCTGCCATTCTGAGCTGTGTCTAGCAGCACACGGGAAGGCTGGAGCCTTTGCGTTTTGAACTTGACCGGCAGTCATGTCCACGTGGCTGCACCGCATGCATTAGAAAGGCTTTGAAATACGCATCGGGTGCTTAGTATTTAGGCAGCTTCTCTCCATTGCCACCGCTTGTATTTGAGAGTCCCCTCACGTCCCCGTTAGACTACTCTCCAGCTCCCAGAGGGTCTCCCGCTGCCAGGACGCCCCCTCTTCCACCCCGTCCCCCTCCTTCCCATCCTCCACACAGCCGTGAGAATGGTCTTTCCAAAATGCTTAGAGGACTAACCGTCTCACCCACTCGATAGCCTTTAATAACTCCCCGTTGCTTTCAGGATAATTTCCTGAAATGGTACTTGAGGTGAGTGCATGGTCCAATGCCTCCATCCTTTAACTTGACCTATCCCCTCTTGCGTGTGCTTTAAGCACCAGATTTCTTGTGGCTTCCCCGCTCTACCTGCTCATTCATCCCTTGCTACCTTTGTTCATGCTCTCCTTTCCTCCTGGAATAATACCCGTTCCTTCTTTCTTTGCCTGACACTAACTCATCCGAGGGATAGAAAGAATATCCCACCATGCTTAAGGCATACAGTGTATCTCCACAGTCAAAGCTCGCTGTACTCCTTCCTAAACCTATTTCTCTTCCTCGCTTCCCCCAGGCAATGCCATTCTGAATGTGGTGTTTTATTAAAGATCTTTATATGTTTACGATGAATGTATGTGTGCATCCCTAAGCAATAGGCATGGTTGCTTAGAATGTTTTAAAATAGTATAGAAACGATGATCATAGTCTATGTAGTGTCCTCAAACTTGCAATTTTTGCTCAATATCATGTTATTGAGACATTCCATGTGGATGCACATAGCCTCAGTTCATTCATTTTCAGTACCATACAATATTTCAGTGGGTGTCTGCATTCGTTCTCTTGTTGAGGGACATTTAGATTCTTTCTTTCTTTCTTTCTTTCTTTCTTTCTTTCTTTCTTTCTTTCTTTCTTTCTTTCTTTCTTTCTTTCTTTCTTTCTTTCTTTCTTTCTTTCTTTCTTTCTTTCTTTCTTTCT